>OX421505.1:35913180-36050194 GCA_949126835.1 Anisus vortex | reverse complement strand
AAAAAGAAAACAACTGTCCATTACATACAAAAAGAAAACAACTGTCCATTACATACAAAAAGAAAACAACTGTCCATTACATACAAAAAGAAAACAACTGTCCATTACATACAAAAAGAAAACAACTGTCCATTACATACAAAAAGAAAACAACTGTCCATTACATACAAAAAGAAAACAACTGTCCATTACATACAAAAAGAAAACAACTGTCCATTACATACAAAAAGAAAACAACTGTCCATTACATACAAAAAGAAAACAACTGTCCATTACATACAAAAAGAAAACAACTGTCCATTACATACAAAAAGAAACCAACTGTCCATTACATACAAAAAGAAAACAACTGTCCATTACATACAAAAAGAAACCAACTGTCCATTACATACAAAAAGAAAACAACTGTCCATTACATACAAAAAGAAAACAACTGTCCATTACATACAAAAAGAAAACAACTGTCCATTACATACAAAAAGAAAACAACTGTCCATTACATACAAAAAGAAAACAACTGTCCATTACATACAAAAAGAAAACAACTGTCCATTACATACAAAAAGAAAACAACTGTCCATTACATACAAAAAGAAAACAACTGTCCATTACATACAAAAAGAAAACAACTGTCCATTACATACAAAAAGAAAACAACTGTCCATTACATACAAAAAGAAAACAACTGTCCATTACATACAAAAAGAAAACAACTGTCCATTACATACAAAAAGAAAACAACTGTCCATTACATACAAAAAGAAAACAACTGTCCATTACATACAAAAAGAAAACAACTGTCCATTACATACAAAAAGAAACCAACTGTCCATTACATACAAAAAGAAAACAACTGTCCATTACATACAAAAAGAAAACAACTGTCCATTACATACAAAAAGAAAACAACTGTCCATTACATACAAAAAGAAAACAACTGTCCATTACATACAAAAAGAAAACAACTGTCCATTACATACAGAAAGAAATAAACTGTCCATTACATACAAAAAGAAACCAACTGTCCATTACATACAAAAAGAAACCAACTGTCCATTACATACAAAAAGAAACCAACTGTCCATTACATACAAAAAGAAACCAACTGTCCATTACATACAAAAAGAAACCAACTGTCCATTACATACAAAAAGAAACCAACTGTCCATTACATACAAAAAGAAAACAACTGTCCATTACATACAAAAAGAAAACAACTGTCCATTACATACAAAAAGAAACCAACTGTCCATTACATACAAAAAGAAAACAACTGTCCATTACATACAAAAAGAAAACAACTGTCCATTACATACAAAAAGAAACCAACTGTCCATTACATACAAAAAGAAACCAACTGTCCATTACATACAAAAAGAAACCAACTGTCCATTACATACAAAAAGAAAACAACTGTCCATTACATACAAAAAGAAAACAACTGTCCATTACATACAAAAAGAAACCAACTGTCCATTACATACAAAAAGAAAACAACTGTCCATTACATACAAAAAGAAAACAACTGTCCATTACATACAAAAAGAAAACAACTGTCCATTACATACAAAAAGAAAACAACTGTCCATTACATACAAAAAGAAACCAACTGTCCATTACATACAAAAAGAAACCAACTGTCCATTACATACAAAAAGAAAACAACTGTCCATTACATACAAAAAGAAAACAACTGTCCATTACATACAAAAAGAAACCAACTGTCCATTACATACAAAAAGAAACCAACTGTCCATTACATACAAAAAGAAACCAACTGTCCATTACATACAAAAAGAAACCAACTGTCCATTACATACAAAAAGAAACCAACTGTCCATTACATACAAAAAGAAAACAACTGTCCATTACATACAAAAAGAAAACAACTGTCCATTACATACAGAAAGAAACCAACTGTCCATTACATACAGAAAGAAACCAACTGTCCATTACATACAAAAAGAAAACAACTGTCCATTACATACAAAAAGAAAACAACTGTCCATTACATACAAAAAGAAAACAACTGTCCATTACATACAGAAAGAAACCAACTGTCCATTACATACAGAAAGAAACCAACTGTCCATTACATACAAAAAGAAACCAACTGTCCATTACATACAGAAAGAAACCAACTGTCCATTACATACAGAAAGAAACCAACTGTCCATTACATACAGAAAGAAATAAACTGTCCATTACATACAAAAAGAAAACAACTGTCCATTACATACAAAAAGAAACCAACTGTCCATTACATACAGAAAGAAATAAACTGTCCATTACATACAAAAAGAAAACAACTGTCCATTACATACAGAAAGAAATAAACTGTCCATTACATACAAAAAGAAAACAACTGTCCATTACATACAAAAAGAAAACAACTGTCCATTACATACAAAAAGAAACCAACTGTCCATTACATACAAAAAGAAAACAACTGTCCATTACATACAAAAAGAAAACAACTGTCCATTACATACAAAAAGAAAACAACTGTCCATTAGATACAAAAAGAAAACAACTGTCCATTACATACAAAAAGAAAACAACTGTCCATTACATACAAAAAGAAAACAACTGTCCATTACATACAAAAAGAAAACAACTGTCCATTACATACAAAAAGAAAACAACTGTCCATTACATACAAAAAGAAAACAACTGTCCATTACATACAAAAAGAAAACAACTGTCCATTACATACAAAAAGAAAACAACTGTCCATTACATACAAAAAGAAAACAACTGTCCATTACATACAAAAAGAAACCAACTGTCCATTACATACAAAAAGAAACCAACTATCCATTACATACAAAAAGAAACCAACTGTCCATTACATACAAAAAGAAAACAACTGTCCATTACATACAAAAAGAAAACAACTGTCCATTACATACAAAAAGAAAACAACTGTCCATTACATACAAAAAGAAACCAACTGTCCATTACATACAAAAAGAAACCAACTGTCCATTACATACAAAAAGAAACCAACTGTCCATTACATACAAAAAGAAAACAACTGTCCATTACATACAAAAAGAAACCAACTGTCCATTACATACAAAAAGAAAACAACTGTCCATTACATACAAAAAGAAAACAACTGTCCATTACATACAAAAAGAAAACAACTGTCCATTACATACAAAAAGAAAACAACTGTCCATTACATACAAAAAGAAAACAACTGTCCATTACATACAAAAAGAAAACAACTGTCCATTACATACAAAAAGAAAACAACTGTCCATTACATACAAAAAGAAACCAACTGTCCATTACATACAAAAAGAAACCAACTGTCCATTACATACAAAAAGAAACCAACTGTCCATTACATACAAAAAGAAAACAACTGTCCATTACATACAAAAAGAAAACAACTGTCCATTACATACAAAAAGAAAACAACTGTCCATTACATACAAAAAGAAAACAACTGTCCATTACATACAAAAAGAAAACAACTGTCCATTACATACAAAAAGAAACCAACTGTCCATTACATACAAAAAGAAAACAACTGTCCATTACATACAAAAAGAAACCAACTGTCCATTACATACAAAAAGAAACCAACTGTCCATTACATACAAAAAGAAAACAACTGTCCATTACATACAAAAAGAAAACAACTGTCCATTACATACAAAAAGAAACCAACTGTCCATTACATACAAAAAGAAAACAACTGTCCATTACATACAAAAAGAAAACAACTGTCCATTACATACAAAAAGAAAACAACTGTCCATTACATACAAAAAGAAAACAACTGTCCATTACATACAAAAAGAAAACAACTGTCCATTACATACAAAAAGAAAACAACTGTCCATTACATACAAAAAGAAAACAACTGTCCATTACATACAAAAAGAAAACAACTGTCCATTACATACAAAAAGAAAACAACTGTCCATTACATACAAAAAGAAAACAACTGTCCATTACATACAAAAAGAAACCAACTGTCCATTACATACAAAAAGAAAACAACTGTCCATTACATACAAAAAGAAAACAACTGTCCATTACATACAAAAAGAAAACAACTGTCCATTACATACAAAAAGAAAACAACTGTCCATTACATACAAAAAGAAAACAACTGTCCATTACATACAAAAAGAAAACAACTGTCCATTACATACAAAAAGAAAACAACTGTCCATTACATACAAAAAGAAAACAACTGTCCATTACATACAAAAAGAAAACAACTGTCCATTACATACAAAAAGAAAACAACTGTCCATTACATACAAAAAGAAATTTTTACAATAAATTGATAAATAAAATTGATAGGAATTTTTTTCGTAATGAATTAGAAGGACAGACAAAATAAAACCCACCTTGGTTGAATCCAATTTGTCAAAAAGCACTGGCGTTCTAGATTCGAACTTGAGTCCTTCGGAACGGTCAAAGTAGGAGGTCGATAATGCAAGATTGAGGAGGGTGTATAGCCAAGACCACCATAAGTATTTATAATGGTCTTGATATAGCAGGCTCTTGTGCATTATTTCATCCTAAACTTTAAACAATCCAAAATTCATCACTTAATCTATAAAAACAAAATTAGATTAAATTAACGCTTTCAAAGGTTTAAATTATCATCTTCTCATTTTCTGAACAAACAAAAAATTAATTATTATTCTCAAGAGTTTAAAAAAAAAACAGCACTGATACAGTGGACAGATAGTCAAAACGATAACGTGCAATGTCTTAAACAACTTTTTATTATAAGCTAAATTAAAGCTTAAAATGGACATACATAAATATTTGAATAAATATCTAAAAAAGTTTATAGAGAATATTTACGTGGCTCAATGAATAGTGAAATGTAAAAAAAAAAGGTGATTACTCTATATAAGTAAAATTAAGTATTCCGTCGGACCAAACTGATCATAGGGCCGGTGAAGCAGCATTCACCAGTTGCCACGACATACTATGTGATTGTGGGACCAGCACAATGCACAGCTACCTTTACTTTAACCTCAACTAAGGTCAGGTACCCATCAGAGCTGGGTAGACTCAGGGACACCCTCATTTCTAAAAAAAAAGTGAGGTTAGAAAAAGGGGGGGGGCGGATTCCAGTAATGGTTTAGCAGACCTTTTGAAAATTATATATATACACAATTAAAATTGTAAATTGTAAGCTAGTAAAATTCAAAATACATCAAAATGAGAAAAAGTACTTTGGTAGTGTTCAGTATAAATAAAGTATATCACGTGGTAAAAATAAAAAAAACAATATGTTGAACTGGCAACACAATCCCTTTTCAACGTTAGTTTGCCTAAAATAGTTTATTTTTTTTATTTTTTTTAATTTTTTTTGCGAAAATCTTAACATTAAAAGCTTTTTCCCTTCATTGATAATTAGTGTTGAGTTGGTCTAATGTACAGGCCCTACCCAACTAATTTTTTTTTTAAAAAGCATTTTTACTGTCTAGAAAGTCATATTTTGTTATACATAATACAACAGCCCGTATCAACATGTAGATAACAATAAGACGTATCCACTTCAATAACATTCCTTGATTTCATTCCCCGGTGTTCAATACATCTCCATCACAGGCAACTCCCGCTGTCCTCCCCCTTGGCCTGGTTTTCTAAACACACACAAAGGGGAAACAACCTAAAGTATGCAACATTTGAATCACTTCACTTGCCTCCCCTTGGAGACCGATTCAACCACATCTCTCTTTGCCTCTTATTGTTATCAGCAGGGCAATTAAGTGGAAGAAGTGTTATTAAAACTAAAGATAATGAAACAACTGGGGCCTAGCTCTTCGGCTAGATAACAAAAAACAGCTTGCTTAGTTCTGGTTTGGATTTTTTTTTTAACTTCCATCCTGGCTACATTCGGTCAGTAGTTTGTAGGGAGAGTGTTTTAAACTTAAGGCAGATCTAAGGCAGAATAAAGGCAGATCTAAGGCAGATCTAAGGCAGAACCAAAACAGAATTAAGATAGACCCAAATAATAATTAAGTATAAAGGCAGATCTAATTCAGAATTAAGACTGATCTAAGTCAGACCTAAGGCATGTGCTGAATCCGAACATATAATTTAGCTTTTTATCAAGCATCAAGTATAGCCTAGATCATGGATTGGCAACCTACGGCAATCGTGCCAAACTTGGCACGCAGAGCGATTATCAATGGCACGCGGCAGAAGCCCAAAATATGCAATTCAAGTCTCTTCTAAAAGATAATGGTAAGATAAATTTTAGGCTGTAGGCACGCTGAATGATTTATGAATCCAATTTTGGCACGCTATTATTAAAAGGTTGCCGACCCCTGGCTAAGATTTTGTCCAATTCTAAGGAGCAATTGCCACTAAAGACTTAAATATGTCTTATGGTATTTAAATTAAAGTATATATATATATGTAATTTAATTTTCGGCTATTCAACTAGCGGCTTCAAAGATCAATATACATTAGACTAGAACGACTTCTGTTTATGTAGTATCCGTTTTGTGGCTAGTCAAGCAACCTTCAACAATTTACTTTTTCATCGGCATCCAAGTAGATCGTCTGGCACAATGTCCAGGCGTCTTTACTAATTCTCAAACTTTATTTCCCATCAGTCCCGGGGAAAAAATGGTGTTTAACATAAATTCGAAATGGTTATTCGAAGGCATTAGGCTACAACATCGGCCAAGTTTTAAATTATACTGTACCTATAGCCTACTACTGTACCTATAGTCTACTACTGTACCTATAGTCTACTACTGTACCTATAGCCTACTGCTGTACCTATAGCCTACTGCTGTACCTATAGCCTACTGCTGTACCTATAGCCTACTGCTGTACCTATAGCCTACTGCTGTACCTATAGCCTACTGCTGTACCTATAGCCTACTACTGTACCTATAGCCTACTGCTGTACCTATAGCCTACTTTTATTATGGGGCACGGTGGCGATCCGAAGGTTCTGGGTTCAAATCCTGGTGGAGGCTAGGATTTGACATTAGTTGAGGTAAAGTAAAGGCGGCTGGGCATCGTTCTGGCCACACATCCTTTAGTATGCCGTGGCCACAGAAACAAATGAACACTGCTTCACCAACCCTATGATCAGTTTTATCCGAAGGGTAGGCCTACATTACTTTACTAATACTTTTATAAAAATTAATTTTCTTATATTCTATTCAGAGATGTCCACAATAAGCAACAGTATAGCTGTGCGACATTGAATATCTTTCACTTAGAGTCCATCGAGTAAACTACGGGTCATCCAGGTCGTTGTTTGTGTGTTTATATTAGTAAAGAAGGAGGTCTTTCATAGAAACTACAAAGTTGAAATCGTGTACGAGTATAAATGAAAACCATTTAACATTGTGTTGTTGTATGCTTGTTTTTGTCATAGGAAAAGACAGGGATTTTGATAGCGTATGTTTTTTACAAGGGCATCTTGATTTGTTTGTGTTGTTGGCTTTATGGAAGTTATCTCATCTATTTATCCTAGGTCTGACATGGCAATATGTATGATATGGAGGTTTTTCTGTCCCTAGAGTTGTATGCTGTTTGAATGATGAATGGAAGATGAAAGTAGAAAATGTGCATATCAGTGGCAGCGAGGACGTGTGTGTATCTGTGTTACTCAATGTAAACAATTATGTTGAGATAATGTTATATATAAGGTGCTAATGTTGAGATAATGTTATATATGAGGTGCTAATGTTGAGATAATGTTATATATTTGGTGCTAATGTTGAGATAATGTTATATATTAGGTGCTAATGTGGAGAGAATGTTATATATTAGGTGCTAATGTTGAGATAATGTTATATATTACGTGTTAATGTTGAGATAATGTTATATATTAGGTGCTAATGTTGAGATAATGTTATATATTAGGTGCTAATGTTGAGATAATGTTATATATTACGTGTTAATGTTGAGATAATGTTATATATTAGGTGCTAATGTTGAGATAATGTTATATATTAGGTGTTATTGTTGAGATGATGTTATATATTAAGTGTTAATGTTGAGATAATGTTATATATTAGGTGTTATTGTTGAGATGATGTTATATATTAAGTGTTAATGTTGAGATAATGTTATATATTAGGTGCTAATGTTGAGATAATGTTATATATTAGGTGCTGATGTTCAGATAATGTTATATATTAAACGATGATGTTCAGAAAATGGTAAATATTTGACGCTATAGTATATGTACATTTTCCTTCTTTATAAAATACAATTCATGGAAGTTATGAAAAAGCGGATGAATTTTTCTTCTCTTTATATTGATGCATTTCAAAGATTTTTTAATCTATTTAAATATCGACTACTTTGTGCTACAAGTAAAGTCAAATTTCCTTTTTTTCGTATCAATGTTATCTATTAAAAAAAAGTACACATAAATTCACCGATAACGCCCAAACTAGCAAAGACACACGGTCATGATTAGCACGTTGCTGGAAATATATATCTATATATCTTTTCCTAACTTACAATTTCCAATGCACTATCTTTAAAAAAAGATTACAATTAGTCTGTACATAGACCTAATCCTGGTTGAGGTCCAGTTTTGTCATTTGACAAAGACTTTAATAGTAATAATAGTAATGGGTCAAGACATCTAGATATTTTTGCTAAGACTCTTAGGGTCATGGTTTTTCTCATTAAAAAAAAAAAAGAAGTGTTGCTACATTAGTTTTCATAGTTGAGATGGGCTTTAAAAAAGTTTTAATGACTGAGATATTCGCTACAAGCTAAATACCTTGGCGTCTGAAATATAATTATTATATTTTACTTACTGAAAATATTTTTGGAAATATTTAAGCCATGAATTTCTTTACAATCTAAAAAAAAAAAGTTATAATAATGGAAATATAAAAACAAATGTAAAAGAAATAAAACGTTATCAGTGAGGAATCGAACCAGGTCGCCCACATGGCAGTCGGATACGCTAGCCACCCATTAAACCAAATTGAAAGCGAGATCGCAAAAGTAATATATCAGACAATAATGTCACGTGTCTTTAAATTAGCCAATGGGGATCGGAATCCACACACATAGTCTACTTTATATATATAGAGAGAGACATTTGGTTCCCTAAGAAGTGTGCATTGTATTCGTCTGTTAGATTTGTACATGGTATTCGTCTGTTAGATTTGTTTCTTTTTAAGTTTGTTAATAATTTATTGATGACTCTTTTTTTTCTACCTTTATGTTTAGTATATAATAATATTATCTTCTTTTCTAAATATATTTTTAAGATTCATCGTTGTCACAGTATATTATCTTCTTTTCTAAATATATTTTTAAGATTCATCCTTGTCACAGTATATTATCTTCTTTTCTAAATATATTTTTAAGATTCATCGTTGTCACCTAAAAATGAATTGCTGGTCTGATACAAAATATGTTAGTTGTATCTTGATAGTTTTACTATGTTTCTTTATTTGTAGCAATTACTGTAGATTCCACATCTCTTGATTTAATCAATTCCCCGGTAGTTTTATTCTTCTTCCAAACAACTATACAAGTTCGTGTGTTCGTGTGTTCGTGTGTTTGTTTTTTCTCCGTATTTTGAATGTTTGTTTTGTTTGATTTCGTTTTATAATCTGACACTCAGTATAGTTAAGTACCCTTCGAACCAAACTGATCATAGGGCCGGTGAAGCAGCATTCACCAATTTCTGTGGCCAAGGCATAATAGGGGATGTGTGGCCAGCACAATGCCCAGCTGCCTTTACTTTACCCCCAACTAATGTCAGAGCTGGGTAGACCCAGAGACACCATCAAGCCCGGGGTAAAAAAACCTAGCCTGCACAAGGATTTGAACCCAAAACCTTCGCCAGTCTAACGCGCTACCGCTCGGCAGCCGTGCCCCATTCAGATGGGAGAGTCCATAGATTATTGCCAACTCTAGTACAACAGTTTGTGTCAGATGGGAGAGTCCATAGATTATTGCCAACTCTAGTACAACAGTTTGTGTCAGATGGGAGAGTCCATAGATTATTGCCAACTCTAGTACAACAGTTTGTGTCAGATGGGAGAGTCCATAGATTATTGCCAACTCTAGTACAACAGTTTGTGTCAGATGGGAGAGTCCATAGATTATTGCCAACTCTAGTACAACAGTTTGTGTCAGATGGGAGAGTCCATAGATTATTGCCAACTCTAGTACAACAGTTTGTGTCAGATGGGAGAGTCCATAGATTATTGCCAACTCTAGTACAACAGTTTGTGTCAGATGGGAGAGTCCATAGATTATTGCCAACTCTAGTACAACAGTTTGTGTCAGATGGGAGAGTCCATAGATTATTGCCAACTCTAGTACAACAGTTTGTGTCAGATGGGAGAGTCCATAGATTATTGCCAACTCTAGTACAACAGTTTGTGTCAGATGGGAGAGTCCATAGATTATTGCCAACTCTAGTACAACAGTTTGTGTCAGATGGGAGAGTCCATAGATTATTGCCAACTCTAGTACAACAGTTTGTGTCAGATGGGAGAGTCCATAGATTATTGCCAACTCTAGTACAACAGTTTGTGTCAGATGGGAGAGTCCATAGATTATTGCCAACTCTAGTACAACAGTTTGTGTCAGATGGGAGAGTCCATAGATTATTGCCAACTCTAGTACAACAGTTTGTGTCAGATGGGAGAGTCCATAGATTATTGCCAACTCTAGTACAACAGTTTGTGTCAGATGGGAGAGTCCATAGATTATTGCCAACTCTAGTACAACAGTTTGTGTCAGATGGGAGAGTCCATAGATTATTGCCAACTCTAGTACAACAGTTTGTGTCAGATGGGAGAGTCCATAGATTATTGCCAACTCTAGTACAACAGTTTGTGTCAGATGGGAGAGTCCATAGATTATTGCCAA
The DNA here is from genome assembly GCA_949126835.1 of Anisus vortex. Classification (NCBI taxonomy): domain Eukaryota; kingdom Metazoa; phylum Mollusca; class Gastropoda; family Planorbidae; genus Anisus; species Anisus vortex. Next base: position 36,039,325 of record OX421505.1, on the reverse strand, counting down.
CTCTAGTACAACAGTTTGTGTCAGATGGTTTACATTAGTCCATAGATTATTGCCAACTCTAGTACAACAGTTTGTGTCAGATGGGAGAGTCCATAGATTATTGCCAACTCTAGTACAACAGTTTGTGTCAGATGGGAGAGTCCATAGATTATTGCCAACTCTAGTACAACAGTTTGTGTCAGATGGGAGAGTCCATAGATTATTGCCAACTCTAGTACAACAGTTTGTGTCAGATGGGAGAGTCCATAGATTATTGCCAACTCTAGTACAATAGTTTGTGTCAGATGGGAGAGTCCATAGATTATTGCCAACTCTAGTACAACAGTTTGTGTCAGATGGAAGAGTCCATAGATTATTGCCAACTCTAGTACAACAGTTTGTGTCAGATGGGAGAGTCCATAGATTATTGCCAACTCTAGTACAACAGTTTGTGTCAGATGGGAGAGTCCATAGATTATTGCCAACTCTAGTACAACAGTTTGTGTCAGATGGGAGAGTCCATAGATTATTGCCAACTCTAGTACAACAGTTTGTGTCAGATGGGAGAGTCCATAGATTATTGCCAACTCTAGTACAACAGTTTGTGTCAGATGGGAGAGTCCATAGATTATTGCCAACTCTAGTACAACAGTTTGTGTCAGATGGTTTACATTAGTCCATAGATTATTGCCAACTCTAGTACAACAGTTTGTGTCAGATGGGAGAGTCCATAGATTATTGCCAACTCTAGTACAACAGTTTGTGTCAGATGGGAAAGTCCATAGATTATTGCCAACTCTAGTACAACAGTTTGTGTCAGATGGGAGAGTCCATAGATAATTGCCAACTCTAGTACAACAGTTTGTGTCAGATGGGAGAGTCCATAGATTATTGCCAACTCTAGTACAACAGTTTGTGTCAGATGGGAGAGTCCATAGATTATTGCCAACTCTAGTACAACAGTTTGTGTCAGATGGGAGAGTCCATAGATTATTGCCAACTCTAGTACAACAGTTTGTGTCAGATGGGAGAGTCCATAGATTATTGCCAACTCTAGTACAACAGTTTGTGTCAGATGGGAGAGTCCATAGATTATTGCCAACTCTAGTACAACAGTTTGTGTCAGATGGGAGAGTCCATAGATTATTGCCAACTCTAGTACAACAGTTTGTGTCAGATGGGAGAGTCCATAGATTATTGCCAACTCTAGTACAACAGTTTGTGTCAGATGGGAGAGTCCATAGATTATTGCCAACTCTAGTACAACAGTTTGTGTCAGATGGGAGAGTCCATAGATTATTGCCAACTCTAGTACAACAGTTTGTGTCAGATGGGAGAGTCCATAGATTATTGCCAACTCTAGTACAACAGTTTGTGTCAGATGGGAGAGTCCATAGATTATTGCCAACTCTAGTACAACAGTTTGTTTCAGATGGGAGAGTCCATAGATTATTGCCAACTCTAGTACAACAGTTTGTGTCAGATGGTTTACATTAGTCCATAGATTATTGCCAACTCTAGTACAACAGTTTGTGTCAGATGGGAGAGTCCATAGATTATTGCCAACTCTAGTACAACAGTTTGTGTCAGATGGGAGAGTCCATAGATTATTGCCAACTCTAGTACAACAGTTTGTGTCAGATGGGAGAGTCCATAGATTATTGCCAACTCTAGTACAACAGTTTGTGTCAGATGGGAGAGTCCATAGATTATTGCCAACTCTAGTACAACAGTTTGTGTCAGATGGGAGAGTCCATAGATTATTGCCAACTCTAGTACAACAGTTTGTGTCAGATGGGAGAGTCCATAGATTATTGCCAACTCTAGTACAACAGTTTGTGTCAGATGGGAGAGTCCATAGATTATTGCCAACTCTAGTACAACAGTTTGTGTCAGATGGGAGAGTCCATAGATTATTGCCAACTCTAGTACAACAGTTTGTGTCAGATGGAAGAGTCTTTAGATTATTGCCAACTCTAGTACAACAGTTTGTGTCAGATGGGAGAGTCCATAGATTATTGCCAGTTCTAGTACAACAGTTTGTGTCAGATGGGAGAGTCCATAGATTATTGCCAACTCTAGTACAACAGTTTGTGTCAGATGGGAGAGTCCATAGATTATTGCCAACTCTAGTACAACAGTTTGTGTCAGATGGGAGAGTCCATAGATTATTGCCAACTCTAGTACAACAGTTTGTGTCAGATGGGAGAGTCCATAGATTATTGCCAACTCTAGTACAACAGTTTGTGTCAGATGGGAGAGTCCATAGATTATTGCCAACTCTAGTACAACAGTTTGTGTCAGATGGGAGAGTCCATAGATTATTGCCAACTCTAGTACAACAGTTTGTGTCAGATGGGAGAGTCCATAGATTATTGCCAACTCTAGTACAACAGTTTGTGTCAGATGGGAGAGTCCATAGATTATTGCCAACTCTAGTACAACAGTTTGTGTCAGATGGGAGAGTCCATAGATTATTGCCAACTCCAGTACAACAGTTTGTGTCAGATGGGAGAGTCCATAGATTATTGCCAACTCTAGTACAACAGTTTGTGTCAGATGGGAGAGTCCATAGATTATTGCCAACTCTAGTACAACAGTTTGTGTCAGATGGGAGAGTCCATAGATTATTGCCAACTCTAGTACAACAGTTTGTGTCAGATGGGAGAGTCCATAGATTATTGCCAACTCTAGTACAACAGTTTGTGTCAGATGGGAGAGTCCATAGATTATTGCCAACTCTAGTACAACAGTTTGTGTCAGATGGGAGAGTCCATAGATTATTGCCAACTCTAGTACAACAGTTTGTGTCAGATGGGAGAGTCCATAGATTATTGCCAACTCTAGTACAACAGTTTGTGTCAGATGGGAGAGTCCATAGATTATTGCCAACTCTAGTACAACAGTTTGTGTCAGATGGGAGAGTCCATAGATTATTGCCAACTCTAGTACAACAGTTTGTGTCAGATGGTTTACATTAGTAATCGGCAACCTTTTCATAATAGTGTGTCGAAGTAGGATTTCAAATTCATTTAGCTTGCCAAAAGCTTAAAAGGTATCTTGTTCCGGGACATATTTTCGTGTAGGACATTCTTGAAATGCCGATCACTGGTTTAAATAATCTGCAAGCTATGTTGAAATAGCCCTAGTCATTGTACAAAGCTTACGAAACTTATATAGCTTTGTAGTAATTGACTTCTGTTCTAAGTATAGCAACTAAAGCTCATTCGTTGTTGACCTTTTCTAAACATTTCAGACTCATGAAAAAGTTATGAGATAAATATCTCAGTATTTAGGATTAGCTAAAGATGGCATCAGCGGCAACGCGAATAAACTCCTTTGAATTAATTTGAAAAATAATTGATTCAGACTTAATAACCAATTTCGTAATATAATTATTACAATTATTATAACGATTATTATAACGATTATTACAATTATTATTACAATTATTATTACAATTATTAGATCTATTACAATTATTATTACAATTATTATTACAATTAATTATTTATTATAATTATATTACAATTATTATTACAATTATTATTACAATTATTATTACAATTATTATTACAATTATTATTACAATTATTATTACAATTAATTATTTATTATAATTATATTACAATTATTATTACAATTATTATTACAATTATTATTACAATTATTATTACAATTATTATTACAATTATTATTAGGCTATAATTATTATTACTATTATTATTACAATTATTATAACAATTTTTTTTCAATCATTATCACAATTTATTATCACAATTATTATTACAATAATTATTACAATTATTATTACAATTATTATTACAGTTATTATTACAATTATCATTACAATTATTATAATTAGTATTATAATTATTATTCAACAGTGAAATAAATTATTGAAATAATGTATAAAACTAAACCAGATTTCCTTTGTCAATTTTAGAACATGTCTATGTCTACTTTCATTGTTTTGTTTTTACATTTTTCTTACATTGATTAAATGCTAACCAAGGATTTCAAACTTGTATGGATTCGATTACCACATTGCGGGCCGCAATTTTATAATAAACACAGTTCGTGAAATTAACATTCAAACAGTGAAATGTACATGTAATCGTCATCAAAGGATGAGCGTAGGACGCAATAATCTTCTTTATAGATGGAGCGTCTGTAATATATAAGATAAGATTATAATCGGAAAAATGACATTTTGAAGGATGTATAAACTGTTTTTCGTATTTTATGTATTTTTTCAAAACGCTTTCGTGGGTTACAAAAAAAAGTTTTTCCGCAGGTTTCATGTGGCCCGCAGACTGGGTGGGCCTAGTGGGCCTGTACTAGATTATTAAACATATAACCAAAATTAAAGTATGAACTTGATGGCATTTTATTCTTTCTAAATATTTTTTTGATTTTCCTTCAAAACTCCGGGGAAATTTGATTTATTTATTCCTTTTCATCTCCAGGAAAATATGTTTCAATTATTCCTTTTTAACTTTCGGGAAATATGTTTGAATTATTCCTTCCAAACTTCCTAGAAATATGTTTGATTTATTCCTTCCAAACTCCCTAGAAATATTTTTGATTTAATTTTTCTTCCAAACTACCGGGAAATATGTTTGAATTATTCCTTTTAAACTCCCGAGAAATATAATTGATTTATTCCTTCGAAACTACCGGGAAATATGATTGATTTATTCCTTCCAAACTTCCTAGAAATATGTTTGATTTAATTTCTTCCAAACTCCCGAGAAATATGTTAGATTTAATTTCTTCCAAACTACCGGGAAATATGTATGTTTGATTTAATTTCTTCCAATCCCCTAGAAATATTTTTGATTTAATTTTTCTTCCAAACTCCCGGGAAATATGTTTGAATTATTCCTTTTAAACTCCCGAGAAATATGATTGATTTATTCCTTCCAAACTTCCTAGAAATATGTTTGATTTAATTTCTTCCAAACTCCCAGGAAATATGTTAGATTTAATTTCTTCCAAACTATCGGGAAATATGTTTGTTTGATTTATTCCTTCCAAACTTCCTAGAAATATGTTTGATTTAATTTCTTCCAAACTCCCAGGAAATATATATATATATATATTATTATATATATAAACAAAGAAAAATATTTGAATTGATGTACAGATATGATAGATAAATAAAAAGATACATAGATTGATAGATTGATTGATTGATTGATTGATTTATTCATTGATTTATTCATTGATTTATTAATTGACCACCTCTACCTTACCCAACTTTAATTTCAGGCAATTATATGAAGAAACGTGTAATTGATGAAGTGTATTGAAGTGCACGTTATGAAATGTATATAATATTCCAACATCACCCTTATTTCTAATAGTTCAAATGTAGCATTGGATTTGGTTACCAAACAGATAAAAACCAAAGTAGAAAAACCTCTCCCGTCAGATCAATATGGCCAGCGAATCAGCGTTTACAAGTTTCCGTGGCCACGAGGATTGTGTGGCCAGCACAATGCCCAGGTACACAATATCAGCTACCCATTAGAGCTGGGGAGATTCATGAACAGCCTCTGGCCTTCATCGGGGACTTGAAACGTGGACCTCCAGATCGGCAGTGCAAGCGCATAACATTCTATCAACGGTAGGGACAGTATGAAACTGTGGGGCGAATACCTTAACCGTTACCTTCTGCTGTAATGAAAACTTGCAGTTATCGCCACCCCACCCATTTAGTTATCGGCTGCATCCGCCTATGTCGTGATTAAAACTCTTGTGAGCGTGGAGCCGTAGAATATGTATATCACCAACAGTGTGTGGGGGGGGTGTAGGTGGTGGGGGCGCTAGGATGTTATAGCGGATCGTTCACCCTACGTCACAAGAGAGAGAACGCCAGTGAGGGGGAGAAAGGGGGAAGAGGGGAGGGGTGGGGTACGAGTTTCGCTGGAGTGGAGCGGGCCTCGGGATTTTTCATTTTGAATATAGAGGGCCTTATCAAATCTAGCGTGTGATAAAGCCAGGCAAACAGCAAGCTGGGCAAGAGATACAAGGCTATACAGAGACTATAAGAATCTAAGTTCGTCACTTTGGCCGTAAGTTGATGGTCCACACATTTCTTCATTTTCTTTTTTTTTTACTCATCATTTGGTTTTGATTTTTGTTTTTTGTTTTTAAGACTTTTTTTTCTTAATTTGGATTGAACTTCAAAGTTCTTTTCCATAATTCGTCACTGATCATTAATCTATGAAGTAAGGCCATGCATGGGATTTTTCGCTGACATTTTTGTTTGATAATAGATTGAAAATATAGGCCTAATAATAATAGTTTTTAAAGTTTAACGGAATAATAATTATTTTTTAATACATTCGAATAAGGCTACAAAATTAAAGTAAAAAATAAATGACTATCTTGAAGACAACATTTGATACACCGTAAATACTAAAGATCAGCAAGATTCAGTTTAAATATCACATAGAACAAACAAATAAATCTATGATAACCATGAAATATATATAACAACCACTGAAAGATTTATTTATACTACACTGGCCGCTTTATTTCAAATATACATTGAAAAAATACATTAAGCGATTGGTAATTATTTACATATAAGCAGAAGTTTATATAAGCAGAAGTTTACAATAGAATTAAAACGTAGTTGAAGTATTTCTTAAAGACATTTCCAGAATAGAATCAATCAAATAGATTTACTTTGAACTATTTAAAAGAAAATAGATTTCTTTATTGTACATTTAAATATAATCACGTATTACATTCTGTAAGAATAGATGAACACATCAAACGGCTTCCTACGTGAATAAAGACAATTTTAAAAGACACATTTTCACTTGTTATTTTTATAAGGATAAATAGACAGTAGGGTTCTATTTAAATCGTTGGAAAGTTCAATTAAATGTCAGACGTGCTTTTGTTTACTAAGACCATAAGTTGTGTTTAAACTTTGAGAGTTAAGTAACTTCGAGTTCTTTAGGATTAAACTGTATTTATTGACCAATGACATTCACTGAAAGAAGGAAATCTCAACCAATGGATGTTAGCGTAATGGAAGGTAAGTCTGTGTTTTGTTGCCTAGCAACAAGATATTTATTCAATTTTGTTTATATTGTGCTCATATTTTAATAATGTGTCATTTTTGTCTCAGACAGTTTTCAATGTTTATATTTCTATATCTATTAGTAATGTAACAATACAGGAATGAGTTACTTCCCTGTATGTATAGCTTACATAAGCGCTAAAGTGTTACAATGACATAGTTTTGTTGTCAGAACAACGAAAACAATATAATTCTATTTTCTGTTTAAAATACAAGCTAGTAACTTGTCCAGTACACATTTATTTCAATCTATTCATATCTACATAAATACAAATCAAAATATATTTGTGTATTACAATTCAGTATTTCTATTGTAATAACACAGGAGAAGTACAAAAAGGTATTTCTTGATTTCACTTTTCTAAATTTAAACAATAAATTCAATGCCAGGCTTTACTCAAACTTAGTCTCGTCTTTTCTTTCATCGATATAAAAGTATAAGTCACAGTAAGAATAGATGCAGCTTCAATTCCAACTTTAATAATAACTTCATTCTACATTCAATATCTATGCACACATTCAAACAAATAATGACATACTAAAACATAATACATAATACTCATTTACAATATGGTTAGAAGATATTGCAGGTCATTAAAAGTGAGAAAAAGAAAAGTAAAAAAAGAGGAGATATGGAATGTGAAAGACTTCTAAGATATAAAGCATGAAAGAAAGGTTTTAAATCAGAAGAAGAGAGAGACAAAAATAATGAAAAAAATAATTTTTTAAGAAATGATAAGTTGGCTTTCCATAACTTTACTATTTGTGTAGCTCTATGTCTCATTTTTTTTTCTTTAAACTGTATCCCACAAGTTTTTATTGTAATTCATTTATCCAAGTAAATATTCCTAAACACAACAAGCGATACATGGATGGGTGAGATTTAGCGAATTATATAAAAATGGTTTTAACCAATACGCACAAATTAAACATGTAGCACTTTGAGTAAAATTCCACAATTTATAAACTTTTGAAAATATTTAGAAAAAATATAATAATAACAATTTATTCATAATTAAATTCGAAAAGAAACATAACTTTTAAAATAATACTATACTTTAAAAAAGAAAGATAGCTATTTTCTTATTTCATGCCCAAGAACTAAACTCATGTCAATTTCTCTTTCTTTCCGAGTGTCTTTAAAGTATTCATTGGGTTACTCGTAAGGAATCAGGAAACATGACATTCTCCTGAGCTTGTCTTGTATTTAATGGGGCAGGGGCAGGGTGGTGTAGCAACTAAGAGTTCAAACTTCCGTTACAAAAAGACTTTGCTTTAAATCCATCTACTTACAAATATCTTTCTCAAAAGTGCAAGACACAATAGTTTTCATCCAAGACTCATCTGTACACAATGAGATTTAAAGAAAACAACAACAAAAAACTATTCGTTACAAAAGTGTATTGGTTAGGTTTAGTCTGTCTATCTATCTAACTATGATGTCTGCCTTGTCTAGTTTATTTTTTAAACTGAAATTTAGACAATATCATATTAATGTTATGAAATTTATATAAAGTTTGGCAGCTGGTAAAAAAGAAATATTTTAATTGTACCAAAGTTTGTCATTGACCAGATTTGTTTATTGAACGTTAAGAAATAGATTGTATAGAGAGTCACTGTGTAAAAATAATAATGGTTATTTATATAGCGCTCTTATGTAGAACATAGAGAATCTAAACTCAACACTCTGGACATTAAATCTCTTTCAACAATAATATTCTTCTCTCCCTTGATTTCAGTATCTTTTATTTCCCGAAGTGTCTTTTATTTCCCGAAGTGTCTTTTATTTCCCGAAGTGTCTTTTATTTACCGAAGTGTCTTTTATTTACCGAATTGTCTTCTACTATTCACATTTTTGTTGCGTCTCAGAGTGTCTTCTATTTTCCGAAGTGTCTTCTATTTTCCGAAGTGTCTTCTATTTCCCGAAGTGTCTTCTATATTCACATTTTCTTTGATGTCTCAGAGTGTCTTCTATTTCCCGAAGTGTCTTCTATTTCCCGAAGTGTCTTCTATTTCCCGAAGTGTCTTCTATAATTCACATTTTCTTTGATGTCTCAGAGTGTTTGTTATTTCTCGAAGTGTCTATTATTATCTTTATGTTTGTCTATTTCTCCGAGTGTCTTTTATTCTTTAAAGTGTCTTTTTTTCTACAGTGCTGTATTTTCCTCAATTCTTTCTATTTTCCTCAATTCCTTCTATTTTCCCGAAATTATTTGTATGTTTCTTAATACTACCCGACCCTATATCTTTTATTATATTCCACGCGGTGGTGTGGCCACAGAGAATTCGAATTGCCATTCCGACAGTCTTGGGTTCGAATCCCTGTTAATCGCCAGGGTGTTCCAAGGACTAGATGATGTCCTCGAGTTCACCCATTTCTGATAAAACACCTTAAATAAAAAGAGAAAAAGCGGCTGGGCATTGTGCTAGCCCACACAATCCTCTAGTATGGCGTTGCCATGGAACATGTTCAGCGCTGCTTTATTAGTCTTTGAGACCGGCTTAGTCTTCAATGAACACTTTTAAAAACTTTTAGTGAATATTTATTGAATATTTTATTGAATATTTTATTGAATAGTTCGGCGGCGCGTTCGTCTGGTGTACCGAAGATACTGGGGTCGAATCCTGGTGCAGGCTGGGAATTTATTTTTCGGGTTTGGAGGATGCCCGTCCTCCCAGCTCTAATGTGTACCTGATCTTAAGTTGAGGTAAAGTAAAGACGGCTGTGCATAGTGCTGGCCACACAATATTCTAGTATGCCGTGGCCACAGAAACTGGTGAAGGGTGCTTCACTGGTCCTTTGGATCAATTTGGTCCGACGGCTATACTATTACTACTACTTAGTCTTCAGTGAATACGTTTTAAAACTTTTATTGAATAATTCGCTTGTCACCCCCCCCCCCCTTTTTTTCACACACTCCCCGGACCGGCTACATCAGTGTTATGTTAGTTTGAACAAAACACACCAACACATTTAGAAAACAGCTCAGTTATCATGTGTCCTGTTGGAAAGTATTTTTATTGTTTCTCAACTTTGAGTCATTGTAGTGTTTCGTTTGTTTGTTTGTCTGTAGTGGTTTTCTCCATGTAATACACGTAATTCTATACACACAAGTCTTGTAGCCAAGGAACTAAATACATAAGCAATGATGGATATACCACTCAAGATTTGCATTCATGCAAGTATTTCAAACATTGTTTTTTATTCTCTAAACATCTATCTATCCATTCTTTCAACCACCCGTACATTTATCTTATATATTACGGACGCTCCTTATATACCGAAGATTATTGTGTCCTACGCTCATCCGTGGTTTGAGTCGCGTCTTGCATTTTGATTACTGTTTTAAATGATATGTCACTGCTTTTCCTGCTTTGTTCATGCAACCCATTTTATAACTTTATAACAACATAAACCACGGTTAAAATTATTATTCAACTGTAAAGATTAGGACGCCTGTAAGGTGTATAAGATAAGATCACCATATTATTGAAGAAATGAACAAATTAAAAAATAAATTAAAGTAATTAGAAATAGTTACCTACAGCTTTAAATGTTGATAGAATATACGATTAATTTGTTACCATTGTTAAGAATATGCATCATTTGTCCAACTAAATAAAAACATTTTTGTTTAAGTTTTATTGCACAGGGACATCTAACACCGAACTACTGTATCAGCATGAGTTAATTTACTATAACAGAAACAGTTGGTAATAAAACCTGGGGAAAAAAAAGCAAATCTAGCACTGATACGTGGAACATTAAATTTGGATTTAAAATACACGATACTTATTTAATAAGACACTCAATAAGACTTGAAGATCATCATTCTTACATCTTTTTATAGAACTTTATTTTCTCAGTCTTACATCTATCTATAGAACTTTATATTCTCAGTCTTACATCTATCTATAGAACTTTATATTCTCAGTCTTACATCTATCTATAGAACTTTATATTCTCAGTCTTACATCTATCTATAGAACTTTATATTCCCAGTCTTACATCTATCTATCAAACTTTATATTCTCAGTCTTACATCTATCTATAGAACTTTATATTCTCAGTCTTACATCTATCTATAGAACTTTATATTCTCAGTCTTACATCTATCTATAGAACTTTATATTCCCAGTCTTATATCTATCTATAGAACTTTATATTCCCAGTCTTACATCTATCTATAGAACTTTATATTCTCAGTCTTACATCTATCTATAGAACTTTATATTCTCAGTCTTACATCTATCTGTTTAACTTTATATTCTCAGTCTTACATCTATCTGTAGAACTTTATATTCTCAGTCTTACATCTATCTATAGAACTTTATATTCTCAGTCTTACATCTATCTATAGAACTTTATATTCTCAGTCTTACATCTATCTATAGAACTTTATATTCCCAGTCTTGCATCTATCTATAGAACTTTATATTCTCAGTCTTACATCTATCTATAGAACTTTATATTCCCAGTCTTGCATCTATCTATAGAACTTTATATTCTCAGTCTTACATCTATCTATAGAACTTTATATTCTCAGTCTTACATCTATCTATAGAACTTTATATTCCCAGTCTTACATTTATCTATAGAACTTTATATTCCCAGTCTTACATCTATCTATCAAACTTTATATTCCCAGTCTTACATCTATCTATCAAACTTTATATTCTCAGTCTTACATCTATCTATAGAACTTTATATTCTCAGTCTTACATCTATCTATAGAACTTTATATTCCCAGTCTTACATCTATCTATAGAACTTTATATTCTCAGTCTTACATCTATCTATAGAACTTTATATTCCCAGTCTTACATCTATCTATAGAACTTTATATTCTCAGTCTTATATCTATCTATAGAACTTTATATCATCATTTTTACATTAGTGTATAGAACTTTGTCGAGTGAATACTTCCGCAATGGTAGTTTGTTTAACCAATGTATAGACCAATATTGCGCCTGCCTTTAAAAGAGCTAATTTACAGCCTTGACCATAAGCACAAGTTTGAACCCAGGCCGTCCAAGAGTGACGTCTTGTCAGTTGAACCAAGACAGTGTTTGTTGACCCTTTTATTGCCCCACCCCTACACACTGGGGCACGGGCGAACGTCTGTAATCATAAAGCTGTATTTGCTTGGCAACAAATTAGTCATTAGCCAACGCGCTGGTCCGTAATTACTGGACAAGTCGGAAACGGCCGGTAGTGGTCAGTTTGTTGACCTATGCTGTAACTAGTTACGCTGATAGAATTATGGGGGAGAATGAGCGAGACTGGGATTTCGTAGGTGAAATTCCTGCCGATACTTTTATAGCCTTTGCTTCTGTCTAATAGTTTAATTATATGATAGATACTTTAATAGCCTTTGCTTCTATCTAATAGTTTAATTATATATGACCTGAGCTTTTACACTATTTTAATTTTTATGATTTATATTTGTTTATTGTTTCTCTCTTTCTCTTTAATTTATCCAACTAACCATTTACCCAGCCATCCATTTATTTATACATCCACCAAACCCCCTATTCACATTGTTAAACACTCACCAATTATAAAATATACTTATCCACATATCTACTTATCCACCAATCCAACAATATACTTATCCGCATATGTATTCATCCACTAATTCAACAATATACTTATCTAAATATTTATTCATCCACTAATTCAACAATATACTTATCTAAATATTTATTCATCCACTAATTCAACAATATACTTATCTAAATATTTATTCATCCACTAATTCAACCATATACTTATCTAAATATTTATTCATCCACTAATTCAACAATATACTTATCCACATATTTATTCATCCACTAATTCAACAATATACTTATCCACATATTTATTCATCCACTAATTCAACAATATACTTATCTAAATATTTATTCATCCACTAATTCAACAATATACTTATCTAAATATTTATTCATCCACTAATTCAACAATATACTTATCTAAATATTTATTCATCCACTAATTCAACAATATACTTATCTAAATATTTATTCATCCACTTATTCAACAATATACTTATCTAAATATTTATTCATCCACTAATTCAACAATATACTTATCCACATATTTATTCATCCACTAATTCAACAATATACTTATCTAAATATTTATTCATCCACTAATTCAACAATATACTTATCTAAATATTTATTCATCCACTAATTCAACAATATACTTATCCACATATTTATTCATCCACTAATTCAACAATATACTTATCTAAATATTTATTCATCCACTAATTCAACAATATACTTATCCACATATTTATTCATCCACTAATTCAACAATATACTTATCTAAATATTTATTCATCCACTAATTCAACAATATACTTATCTAAATATTTATTCATCCACTAATTCAACAATATACTTATCCACATATTTATTCATCCACTAATTCAACAATATACTTATCTAAATATTTATTCATCCACTAATTCAACAATATACTTATCTAAATATTTATTCATCCACTAATTCAACAATATACTTATCTAAATATTTATTCATCCACTAATTCAACAATATACTTATCCACATATTTATTTATCCACTAATTCAACAATATACTTATCTAAATATTTATTCATCCACTAATTCAACAATATACTTATCCACATATTTATTCATCCACTAATTCAACAATATACTTATCCACATATTTATTCATCCACTAATTCAACAATATACTTATCTAAATATTTATTCATCCACTAATTCAACAATGTACTAATCTAAATATATATTCATCCACTAATTCAACAATATACTTATCAACATATTTGTTCATCCACTAATTCAACAATATACTTATCTAAATATTTATTCATCCACTAATTCAACAATATACTTATCTAAATATTTATTCATCCACTAATTCAACAATATACTTATCCACATATTTATTCATCCACTAATTCAACAATATACTTATCTAAATATTTATTCATCCACTAATTCAACAATATACTTATCCACATATTTATTCATCCACTAATTCAACAATATACTTATCTAAATATTTATTCATCCACTAATTCAACAATATACTTATCCACATATTCATTCATCCACTAATTCAACAATATACTTATCTAAATATTTATTCATCCACTAATTCAACAATATACTTATCCACATATTTATTCATCCACTAATTCAACAATATACTTATCCACATATTTATTCATCCACTAATTCAACAATATACTTATCTAAATATTTATTCATCCACTAATTCAACAATATACTTATCCACATATTTATTCATCCATTATTTCAACAATATACTTATCCACATATGTATCTAATGTGACTTCTATCTCTCCGAAGTGTCTTCAATTTCTCGCAGTGTAAAATTAAGTAAAGCTTTTATTCAATATCATGAAAAGAACACGTTAAAAGTGTACTAACATATATGATATGCTCACCCTCATAGATTCGTCATTGTATAAATTAGTTTAATTACGTCATATCAAATGAAAGTGTGATAACCATATTATGTTATAGGTAAACGTTTAAATTACGTTATGTTATAAGGAAACATGTAAACCATTTCATGTTATAGGTAAACATATAAACCACGTTATGTTATAGGTAAACATGTAAACCACGTCATGTTTTAGGTAAAAATGTAAACCACGTTATTTTCTAGTTAAACGTGTAAACCACGTTATGTTATAGGTAAACGTGTAAACCACGTCGCGTTATAGGTAAACATGTAAACCAAGTTATGTTAAAGGCAGTGCTTTTTTTGTGACGGTATGCACCGGTTATAGGTAACCGTGTAAACCACGTCATGTTATAGGTAAACATGTAAACCAAGTTATGTTAAAGGCAGTGCTTTTTTGTGACGGTATGCACCGGTACGGCGTACCGGCACCTTTTTCAATGTGGGAAAAAAATTATTACTTTTCTTGTATTTTAACGTTTATTATTAATTTATTATATTATTAATTTGTTAAAATTATTGAATTATTTTAAAATTGCGCGCAATAAGAATTAAAATATAAAATACAAAACTGCTTTAAAAGTTAGGCAATCCATCACTTAGCACCGGCACCAATTTTTTTTTACAAAAAGAGCACTAGTTATAGGTAACCGTGTAAACCACGTTATATTATAGGAAACCGTGTCAATTACGTCATGTTATAGGTAAACATGTAAACCACGTTATGTTATAGGTAAACATGTAAACCATGTCATTTTATAGGTGAACATGTAATCCACGTCATGTAATAGGTAAACATGTAAACCACGTTATGTTATAGGTAAACATGTAAACCATGTCATGTTATAGGTAAACATGTAAACCACGTTATGTTATAGGTAAACATGTAAACCCCGTTATGTTATAGGTAAACATGTAAACCATGTCATGTTATAGGTAAACATGTAAACCACGTTATGTTATAGGTAAACATGTAAACCACGTTATGTTATAGGTAAACATGAAAACCATGTCATGTTATAGGTAAACATGTAAACCACGTTATGTTATAGGTAAACATGTAAACCACGTTATGTTATAGGTAAACATGTAACCATGTCATGTTATAGGTAAACATGTAAACCATGTCATGTTATAGGTAAACATGTAAACCACGTTATGTTATAGGTAAACATGTAAACCATGTCATGTTATAGGTAAACATGTAAACCACGTCATTTTAAAGGGAAACTAGTTTACTAGACATGTCTGCCTTATGAAGTCTGTCCAACTTTAATCTGCCCAGGGGTCAGTGTAGTCTACACACTCTAGTCTGATCAAAGGTAGCTTGCTAAAGGTAGCAGCAAACACAAACGGTTCTGTCATGTAGAAATATAACCACTGCTAGGTGATACCAGGGGCTGGGAAGAATGCTCCTCACCATCAGCCCATGTGATATTTGAAGCTGACCACTGGACACACCTGTGGTTATCAGTCAATGTGTGTCAAACAGAGGTCTTAGTGGCAGAAAATACTTAATGGGGGTGGGGGTGACACGAGGGGGGGGGAACTTATCTGGAGTTAGTGGACATGGGAGAAGGGTGAGAACGGAAATGTCACAAGAGGATGGGAAGCTGCATTTGATATATGGTTAATATTGATAGATAGAAAGATAGAAAGATAGATAGATATGGAGGT
This sequence comes from Anisus vortex, assembly GCA_949126835.1. Lineage (NCBI taxonomy): Eukaryota > Metazoa > Mollusca > Gastropoda > Planorbidae > Anisus > Anisus vortex. The sequence continues at coordinate 36,023,075 of OX421505.1, read as the reverse complement.
AGCTAGTTAGGTAGATAGATAGATAGAAAGATAGATAGATAGATCGATAGATTGATAGATAGATAGATATGGAGGTAGCTAGTTAGGTAGATAGATAGATAGAAAGATAGATAGATAGATATGGAGGTAGCTAGTTAGGTAGATAGATAGATAGAAAGATAGATAGATAGATCGATAGATTGATAGATAGATAGATATGGAGGTAGCTAGTTAGGTAGATAGATAGATAGAAAGATAGATAGATAGATATGGAGGTAGCTAGTTAGGTAGATAGATAGATAGAAAGATAGATAGATAGATCGATAGATTGATAGATAGATAGATATGGAGGTAGCTAGTTAGGTAGATAGATAGATAGAAAGATAGATAGATAGATATGGAGGTAGCTAGTTAGGTAGATAGATAGATAGAAAGATAGATAGATAGATATATAAGTAGGTGGGTAGGTAGGTTGGTAGATAGATAGACAGAAGGACAGATATATTAAGTAGAAAGACTTGATAGATAAATAGATGATAGATAGAAATCGAATAACAAGAACAAAATATTTAGTTCAATTTTCTTTCCAATGTAAAAATAAAATTTAATTGATGTTAGCGTTAATAGTACTGCACTTGATGTTAGCGTTAATAGTACTGTACTTGATGTTAGCGTTAATAGTACTGTACTTGATGTTAGCGTTAATAGTACTGTACTTGATGTTAGCGTTAATAGTACTGTACTTGATGTTAGCGTTAATAGTACTGTACTTGATGTTAGCGTTAATAGTACTGTACTTGATGTTAGCGTTAATAGTACTGTACTTGATGTTAGCGTTAATAGTACTGCACTTGATGTTAGCGTTAATAGTACTGCACTTGATGTTAGCTTTAATAGTACTGCACTTGCTAGCATATGCCTACTCTGGGTTTGTCCAGAAGATGTCAATCAGATGCCACATAAGCTTACTCTAGATATGTCCAGAATATGTCAATCAGATTACGCCGATATTTTTTAAATACACATTTTTTTATAAAATATTAAATTTAGTGAAGAAAATAACAATAACAATGGCCCGTGTTGCTTGAAATCACTTCTTCTCTTAAATATAAATATATTCTGTTATATAGTAAAGTATTGTGTTTCATTTGATATATGTAACTATCCTAATCTATCAAATTATTTAATAGTGCAGCCATTTTAGGTATTTCATGTCTTAGTTTATTTAATTGTCCATTTATTAGTAATGTGTCAATGACCTATATATATTCCTATACGGTGATATATTCCTATACGGTGATATATTCCTATACGGTGATATATTCCTATACGGTGATATATTCCTATACGGTGATATATTCCTATACGGTGATATATTCCTATACGGTGATATATTCCTATACGGTGATATATTCCTATACGGTGATATATTCCTATACGGTGATATATTCCTATACGGTGATATATTCCTATACGGTGATATATTCCTATACGGTGATATTTTTCTTTTGTTTTTCTATCTCAATACAAATTGTTCCGCGTGTTGAGATTTGAAAGGCATTCGGTGGTAGTTGGCAGAGATTTGAACCCATTTTGTCGTGCTTGACAGTTCGACAGACCACCACCACCACCACCCCCGGGATTAGTATGTTAGATTATGCCCAACAGCCCACCACCACCTCCGCCTCCGTGTATGCAACACGTGAACACATTAGCTGCGGGCCCCCGTGAAAGTTTGTCAATTAGATCAACAGATAACGCCGCAGATAACGCCGCAGATAACGCCGCAGATAACGTTACGGCGGGTGAGGGTTAGGCGGCATAAGGAGGGGGGAGGCGAATGACGTATTAAAAGGGGGGATTATCCGTTAGCGCTTGTTTTGTTTACACACTGGACAATGCAGAGGTCACTACTGGTGGTCAGTTTTAGCACTTTCCCTCGTGTTATTTGTTTTAGCCCGAAGTGACGTAAGTTTGATGTAAGTAAGAGGTTGAGTGCCTGAAGACTGAATTAGAAATTCAGTACGGTATGATAGTGCAGTAAATTATAAGTTAAACATAAGAACGATATGAAGTTATCTAAAAGTACATGCAGGGTTTTCATAGAAATATTTACTTCTACTCTATTCTACTATTAGTAGCCAATGCATTGTTGTTCTAGCGACGGCGAGTTCAGTGAATGTCCCGAGTTCAAATCCAGGTGAACGCCAGGTTTTTACACAAGCAGCTCAATACTGTGCGTACACACACGAACATAACCAATCAGAGTTGAGTTCTCCCTATCCTTTATAACCTAACCGATACTGACTATTACCAAAAATACTACAAAACCACCCCTAACCTATTTCAACTAACCGATACTAACTATCTATCACTAAGTCTATCGGGTCCGAATAGCCACTTCGATAAATTAAAGCTCTGATGTAGTATGTTCGTGTGTGTACGTTTAGCTGCTTGTGGATTTTTACATTCACTCGCACTGGGGGGCATAGCCAAGTCTACTTCAACCACGGCCATTAGCTGGGAAATAGTAAAGGTGCTTTTGGATTTGTCTAGCAACACCATCCTCTTGTACACCATGGCCGCAGAAACTGGTAAATAGTGCCTCACTAGCCCTATAAACAAACTTGGTAACAGATACATCCCCTTAAATAAAACAATCTACGTGCTTATAGACCATTAGTCTTAATAAATTTAAGCTTTAAATCTACTGTTAGACTTTGTTGACATAGTTTTATAATTACTAAATAATTACTGTAATATGTGGTATTCAGAATACATTATATAATCAATTGACAATTATGAATGAAATAGTCTAAGACAATTCAACAAACTAGTGGTAAAATAGAGTTTAAAACACCCACTAGCCACTAAAGACAATTCACACAACATTTCAAACTATTTGCTTTGTAAACATGCTACTGGTACACAGGTACACAAGACATAAGTAGAAACCATCTCCACCCCCCTTTACACCTGTATTTGTACACAAGTCCAATGTCCCCCCACCCACCCCAAACCACCACTCATTTGCGTAAAACTTCTGAGAAAAAAAAAAGAGGGTCGGGGTGACCGGGTATAAAATTGTGACGTCATTGTTCACTCATGCGTAAAACTGACCCGTTGACCTGGCTACTTTTTATAATGAAAACTGACCAGTGAGTCTCTAGTGCAGTGATTGCAGTGGCTATTGTTACGACGCTCCAATGCTTTACTAAGGCGGCTTTACAAACGCGAAAGTTTACTACGGAGTGACTTTCTCTTCAATCTCTAGACTAGATCTGTAGTAAAAAAAAAAACACATTACAAATTGATATAATCAGCTATCTCGTCAGTGGGTCTTTCTGTATGGAGCAGTTATCACATTATATCTGATAACCACAGCGTAGGGAGAGATACCTTTGATAAATCTTGTTGGACTATATCAACATGTAAGTTTCTGTTTGTTTTTTTATAGTCATGACTTATACAGTACTAAGAAATATTTAGTCTTCTGTTTTAAAATGGAAATCTTATATTTTCAATTGATTTTTTGATATTTTAAAAACCTTTAGATCTGTTGATTGATTTTACTTATGTCCTTGGTATCATTGGCAATAGATCTATTTGTAAGAAACGATGAAACATATCATTTCTCAAATAATGAATTGTTGAGGTGTAGTACACGCGTTCTCGGTCATTTCATTCCATTTTTGTTAATACCCATTTAGTTCCTGTGTTGTGCTGTCAATTTGATATAAATCTATGTCAAAAAATAAATTTATATTTCCAGTGCACGCCCCCACCCCACCCCAACTTCTCCCCGGCACCTCCAGGCAGCTGTAAAGATTATTACATCTTAATTGGTCTAGTCACTTGATAATAATAATAATAATGGTCATTTCTTATAGCGCTTCTATCTATGCTATTAAATTTAGCATGCTTATTGCGCTCTTGGTGTGAATTGCAGTGTCACATGTATATTAGTATGTAAAGTACACATCCACTAGCCAAAGAGAAAGGTCTTTAGGTGATGACATTTATAATTATTGCAAACCACAACTTGCAATAACAATAAACAGTTTCATCATCCAATTCTACTGCACAAGTTAAATCTCTGTATTAACAATAATAACATTCATAACTAGCGTTTAAAAACTTCTGAAACCTTAATCTATAATTTAGGCCTTTCGATGGAGGATATTAGAAAATACAAAATAATGCCTTCAGCAAATTTAGTGTTCGAGAGCACAACTTTTCAAAATTTTTTAAACAACACAAATAATCTCTTTCCCAATATTAAAACAATCTATCTTTTCAACGCATACATAATTAATATATAGAATATATTACATAATATTATAATACAATTAATATGGCAATACCAGGGCTGGTTCGTCCATATAGGCAACGAAATTGGGGGGGGGGGGGGGTGGAGGTATATATATATTGTTAGTATATTTATAAATAAAAATATAAATTAAAGTTTAGTACTTCTGCGCGCTACTAGCATAGGCTGACGAATTACTAGATAATGAAAGGCGAAGGATATTTTTTTTAAAGTTGTCTTAGAAAATATGAAAGTATGCCCTAACACTACTCAGTTTCTCCCCGCCGAAGGCATTTTAATGAGGGGGCAGAATTTGTTTTCGCCTAGGCCCTAGGGTGTCGAAAACCTTAGAACTGGTCCTGGGAAATACATAATATATTGAGCAAGCCTTCCCCTCCCCATCTTTATTTTCTTTACTCGAATTTATTTTACCTTCTAACATTGCATAACACATTTTTTAAAGGCGCAATTTCAGTCCATATTATTTGATTATTTGACACATTCAATGGAGAACTGGTACATATCAAACCCACTGCACAGTTCACTTGGACTATTCCGCTCATTATACCAGTCTCCACAAACACACATTGACATTAAAGAAAAAGGTTGACCATTTAACATTATTCCATATAGAAAGACAGTTTGGGCGTGTACTAGCCACGCAATCTCTTTTGTAAGTTTGTGGCAATGGAGAACGGTGAACATGTTGTTTTTTTTCTCCTAAAGCGGATTCATTTTCTAACATAAAACAAAGTAGAATTGCATGTTTATTGCACATTAGACTATATCTTTATTTCTAATTCTATAAATAGAAGAATTAGAGAAAATAATTACGTTGTAAATTTCTTTGTTGCTTGTTTTTCAATTAATCCACAAAGTTAAATAAACATGAACTATTCTAAATATAAACATGAACTATTTTAAATAAGGAAAAGGAAAACAAAAGGCAATATAAAATCCCACTTATTATGTGGACTTCACTTATTGCTATAGAATGTGGACTTAACTTATTGCTGTAAAATGTGGACTTAACTTATTGCTGTAGAATGTGGACTTCACTTATTGCTGTAAAATGTGGACTTCACTCATTGCATTCGACTGGCGATCCAAGTGTCCTGGGTTCGAATCTTGGTGGAGGCTAGGATTTTTTCCAGGATTGAGGGTGTCCCTGAGTCTACCCAGCACTGATGAGTACCTGACCTTAGTTGGGGTAAAGTAAAGGCGGCTGTGCATAGTGCTGGCCACACAATCAACTAGTATGTCGTGGCCATGGAAACTGGTGAGCGCTGCTTCACCGGTCCTATGGATCAATTTGGTCCGACGGGATACTTTACTTTTTATATACAATTGTACTCTATAAATTCAAGTTACTTCAAGTTGATTTATTGCAGTTTTTTTCACTACTAGAATACTAAGAATGTTGTCTTGTATCTTCCCCAGTGTTCTATGAAGTCAGACTTGGTGAAGTTTGGAGCTTGGAGTGCGGCGAAGAATTTCATCTCCCTATAACTTGATTCCAGTAAGTTCTTACTTGTGTGTATACTTATTCAAATAACTTTTGTTTAAATTACTGATCACGTGATCGTAAAGTACTCGATAACTATGCTCTTTATGAAATAATGCATTTTTTAAATTCAATGTGTCATATCTCTAATTCTAAAGTAAATGGGGCACGTTGGCCTAGCGGCAGCGCGTTCAACTGACGATCCGAGGGTTCTTGGTTAGAATCCTGGTGGAGGCTAGGATTTTTTCCCAGGACTTGAGGGTGTCCCATAGTCTACCCAGCTCTGATGGGTACCTGACATTAGTTGGGGTAAAGTACAGCGGTCAGAATTGGTCGGTACACATCCTGCTATTTGCCTTCCCTCTTTTCCCACCAACGCCACTGTCTATGAATCATATGTTCCTATCATAAATGTCTTAAGCGAATGACTATTGTCACGATTTACTGCGCCCGCGGAATTTGAAAAAAAAAAAAGCGTGCCGCGTTATGTACGATATTTTGCCGCGGTAAATCGCGGGCGCTACTTATGACATCTCTAAACTGACATGTATAAACGAAATGTACTATTGTCTAGCTCTGAACGACATCCTTTTAAATCATTTCGAAGTCTTTAAAGTTGAATCGTTCGCAAACTAAATCACGTATCAGTATCATAGTTACGTTTCATAGTCATGTATCATAGTCACGTATCATAGTCACGTATCATAGTCACGTATCATAGTCATGTATCATAGTCACGTATCATAGTCACGTATCATAGTCACGTATCATAGTCACGTATCATAGTCACGTATCATAGTCATGTATCATAGTCACGTATCATAGTCACGTATCATAGTCACACTTCAACTGCCGCCATTACGCTTCACCTCTCAACATTCTATCGGTTAAAAAAAATTCAATAACTTTTATTTCACTATAGAAAATCTCAATTTAAATTCGGATTATTTCCCATGTAACGCTATCCAATGCGTCGGACGTCTGGCATGAACAGCCCTTTATAGTGTACTTTATATATAAAGTTAAGGAGCCAAGTCTCTTAAATTTAAACATTTTGCACAGTTTCAATCAGTTTGATGATACTATATGGCAAAGTATTGTGTTCATAAATACAAGTGTTTAATTGGGTGTTTATATATATTTGAACACAAATTCAAACGTTCACATTTTCAATTCCTTAATGGTTGTACTTTACAGAAAAACACTCAATTTAGTAGGCGTGTCAATGGGCGGAGCTAAGCAACCAAAGAAAATTGTGTAGTTATTTTTAGAAACACTCTAGAGTATTTCATGTGTTATCTTTTATCTGATGAAAATTTTCTGTTTCAACTTAAACTTTGGGAAATGAAAAAAAATTATCTTGATATGCAATATAGGCCTCCTACACACTTGCAGAGACTTCGTAACCATTCCTACATCTGAACTTGTCCAAACCTTTGTAAACATGGCTAGATTCATAAGTTGGCCGACGGTCCCATTTTTCTTGAATTCCAACTTTAATTTTGCGTTCTTACAAATTTTATTTTTTATAATTTTTTTATCCTTAACTAATAAATAGGCTAAGCTAAAGAGTTGTATTTTTTTGTAAATACTGTCTGGTTTGTTTGTTTAAAATACTGTCTTGTATGTTTGTTTGAAATACTGTCTTGTTTGTTTGTTTAAAATAATGTTTTGTTTGTTTTAAATACTGTCTTGTTTGTTTAAATTACTGTCTTGTTTGTTTAAAATACTGTCTTGTTTGTTTGTTTAAAATATTGTCTTGTTTGTTTGTTTGAAATACTGTCATGTTTGTTTGTTTGTAAATACTGTCTTGTTTGTCTTTTTAAAATAATGTCTTGTTTGTTTGAAATACTGTCTTGTTTGTTTGTTTAAAATACTGTCTTGTTTGTTTGTTTAAAATACTGTCTTGTTTGTTTGTTTGAAATACTGTCTTGTTTGTTTGTTTAAAAAAATGTCTTGTTTTTTTTGAAATACTGTCTTGTTTGTTTGTTTAAAATATTGTCTTGTTTGTTTGTTTGAAATATTGTCTTGTTCGTTTGTTTAAAATACTGTCTTGTTTGTTTGTTTAAAATAATGTATTGTTTGTTTGAAATACTGTCTTGTTTGTTTGTTTAAAATACTGTCTTGTTTGTTTGTTTAAAATACTGTCTTGTTTCTTTGTTTAAAATACTGTCTTGTTTGTTTGTTTAAAATATTGTCTTGTTTGTTTGTTTGAAATACTGCCTTGTTTGTTTGTTTGTAAATACTGTCTTGTTTGTCTTTTTAAAATAATGTCTTGTTTGTTTGAAATACTGTCTTGTTTGTTTGTTTAAAATACTGTCTTGTTTGTTTGTTTAAAATACTGTCTTGTTTGTTTGTTTGAAATACTGTCTTGTTTGTTTGTTTAAAAAAATGTCTTGTTTTTTTGAAATACTGTCTTGTTTGTTTGTTTAAAATATTGTCTTGTTTGTTTGTTTGAAATATTGTCTTGTTCGTTTGTTTAAAATACTGTCTTGTGTGTTTGTTTAAAATAATGTATTGTTTGTTTGAAATACTGTCTTGTTTGTTTGTTTGAAATACTGTCTTGTTTGTTTGTTTGAAATACTGTCTTGTTTGTTTGTTTGAAATACTGTCTTGTTTGTTTAAAATACTGTCTTGTTGTTGTTTTTTTAAATACTGTCTTGTTTATTTATTTTTTAATACTGTCCTGTTTGTTTGTTTGAAATACTGTCTTGTTTGTTTGTTTGAAATACTGTCGTGTTTGTTTGTTTGAAATAGTGTTCTTGTTTGTTTGTTTGAAATGTTGTCTTGTTTGTTTGTTTGAAATAGTGTCTTGTTTGTTTGTTTGAAATACTGTTTTGTTTTTTTGTTTGAAATACTGTCTTGTCTGTTTGTTTGAAATACTGTCTTGTTTGTTTGTTTGAAATAGGGTCCTTGTTTGTTTGTTTGAAATGCTGTCTTGTCTGTTTAAAATACTGTCTTGTTTGTTTGAAATACTGTCTTGTTTGTTTAAAATACTGTCTTGTTTGTTTGTATAAAATAAATTGAAATAATGTCTTGTTTGTTTAAAATACTGTCTTGTTTGTTTGGTTAAAATACTGTCTTATTTTGATTTTCTTTGTTTTATACTAGACATTGGTATTGGATGGCTGCTTGCTGTGGGGAGAGGGGGGGGGACCGGCGATATCAAGTTTAAGACTAAGACAAACGAACATTTATTTAGTATTAGTAGGCTATGCTTTTAATTATCAAAATGAAATAGCATTTCTTTAACTTTTTTTTTGTGTGTTCTAAGTCTGTGTATGTAAAATGTTATTACAAAACTAGTTGTGAACAGTCATTGCTTTGTATGCCATTGTTGAGTTCTTGGTTTTTGCGAGATAGTTTGCTTGTGATGATTGTTTGCTTGTGATGATTGTTTGTATGTGATGATTGTTTGCTTGTGATGATTTTTTTCTTGCGATGAGTGTTTGCTTGTGATGATAGCTTGCTTGTGATGATTGTTTGCTTGTGATGATTGTTTGCTTGTGATGATTGTTTGCTTGTGATGATTTTTTTCTTGTGATGATTGTTTACTTGTTATGATTTGTTTGCTTGTGATAATTGTTTGCTTGTAATTATTGTTTTCTTGTTATGATTGTTTACTTGTTATGATTGTTTGCTTGTGATAATTGTTTGTATGTGATGATTGTTTGCTTGTTATGATTGTTTGCTTGTGATAATTGTTTGTATGTGATGATTGTTTTCTTGTTATGATTGTTTACTTGTGATGATTGTTTGCTTGTAATTATTGTTTTCTTGTTATGATTGTTTACTTGTTATGATTGTTTGCTTGTGATAATTGTTTCTTGTAATTATTGTTTTCTTGTTATGATTGTTTACTTGTTATGATTGTTTGCTTGTGATAATTGTTTGCTTGTAATTATTGTTTTCTTGTGATGATGGTTTGCTTGTGATGATTGTTTGCTTGTGATAATTGTTTGATTGCGATGATTGTTTTTCTTTTGATGATTGTTTGCTTGTGATGATTGTTTTTCTTTTGATGATTGTTTGCTTATGATGATTGCTTTCTTGTTATGATTGTTTTCTTGTGATGATTGTAAATTATCGTCAATAAATTGTAAAGCTGAAATCATGTCAATTGTATTAGCAACTAAGTCCCCAGGTGTATCCGAATAAGTATCAACAAAACAGGAATTGACCGATTTGAGATTTAAGCCCATGTCACATAAATTACAATAAGTAAAATCTAGCCCTCGGCCAAGTGTTTTGGAAAAAAATGTCCGATGTGACCAATTATCGATTATCAGCAATATTTCTATTAGGAAGTTATATTTTTTATCTTTTGTTTGTTCAACAGGTTGTACAAATAAAGGCAAGCGCCTACATGATCTTGGATTATCTCCCTAACAAGTGCTCTTTAATTCTTTGTAGTGCCTTTCTTCATCTGAGGAGAAATTACAAGAAGATTGTTCTGTCATTGTTTACACAATTGTGGAATCAGAAAGGGTCAATTTTGAATTGTCTTTTCTTGAGGTCATCTAGAAAATGTATCAGAATGGGAGTGGCCACCCTTCGATAAGCTCTCTAACTTCAACGCATAGCACACTGAACATGGCTCCACCCACTTCAACCAGCTCCTCCCCTTACTCTCACGAGAGCTTGGCTTCGTCCTTCATGCACGGTGGCTCCGCCCCGGTCTACGTTCCAACGAACCGCCCGTCTCTACACTCCTCCCACATGTCGGCCTACGGTGTTGGAAACAGCGGCGGCGTCCAGACAAACCCGCCTTCTCTTTCAGGCACGCCAACTGGGGCGTCCATGTGGCAGACTGACAACCTGGGCATGGCTTACTCTTCCCAGGCCACGCCTTCGCGGTTCGGGTTTTCTCCGCCCCAGTCAGGACAGATTATGAGTTCCGACACCTCTGCTGTAGCAGCTGCGGCCTACGCCGGGGCGTCGCTGCCAAGGACGCCCACGGCTCTGAACCCGTACTCTTCCTACATGAGGGCAGACTTCAATGCCTGGAGCAACTTCAGCAATATGGCGCTCCAAGGCTTCAAACAGACAGTTGATCACGGTATGTACAAGCATAGGCTTAGTGTAACATACTATCATTAATATAAACATTAGGCTTTACTATTATTTTAACAGGTGTTTCTATATCCATCTATTTATCTATCCATCTATCTATCTATCTATCTATCTATCTATTTATTTATCTATCTAACTATCTATCTATCTATCTATCTATCCATCTATCTATCTATCTATCTATCTTTTTATCTATTTATCTATCTAATATTTCTTTATAATTGGTGTAATCTATCTCTCTATCTATCTATCTAATTTTCTAATCTATCTAATCTGTCTAATCTATCCAATCAATGCATTTTATCTAATTTATCCAATTTATCCAATTTATCCAATCTATCCAATCTATGCAATCTATCCAATCTATCCAATCTATCCAATCTATCCAATCTATCCAATCTATCCAATCTATCCAATCTATCCAATCTATCCAATCTATCCAATCTATCCAATCTCCAATCTATCCAATCTATCCAATATATCCAATATATCCCATCTATCTTGCTTATCCAGAATAACTTATGTAAAGACTGTTCAAAAGCAGTAATAATGCTTAAAGCATTAAACTTAGTAATACAACAGAATAATCTAATAAAGCAATTACAAAACAACAGGGATACAAATACTTGTATTATTCCATAAGCTAAGCAATGGCGAAATTAAAGTATCTCTCTTCACCAGTTCTAGAAACGGTTGAACTTTGCCAAGTGACCCTTGCTTTTGACCAACGACACCAGTGTCAGATAAACTATTCAGAAACTCTAGTCTCCTGTACATATGACCTCTCCGCGTCCATCGTTTTTTTTTATCGCCAACCCTGGAACTGTTTCTCGGAGGAAAAAACAATTGTTCTCGTCAATTTATCGTCAAAGGTCACAGACAAGCTTCAAGGTATGGGAGGGTGGGGGGAGGGGAAAGATTACTTTGGATGTATTTTAAAACCCTCCAGGAACTGTCCATGTTATTACCTTTTGTCTTTGAAGTTTGGTTCCACAGACGTAAACACAGAACAAAGCCCCGAAATGTTCTGACCACGTGACTGTGTTATCTCACTTAGTCAACCAGACATGGTGTCATCAAAATTTAGTCCATACAAACATACACAACACTGCAAGCTTTAAACAACACAAGTACCTCAGTTTCTGTGAACAAACAACAACAAAACAAGTTCTTCAATTTGGCTGGTTCCATTTCGACATTTGCCAAATGGCTTCTTTCTAGCATTCCGCCCCCTCCGTTGGAGATAGCAGTCTCCCCTGATATCAGTCCGCCTTAGCACCGCGTGTCCCGGGCGCCATACAACTAATTACCATTACTCGTCTAGCTCCGCAGTGGGAAATAAAGTTCCTGGGCGTGTCGGTCCTGGTTGTCAAAGGTGAAACTGGATCGGTCTGTTGGATCGTCTGCTTCTTCTCCGGCATCCTTGACATTTACACTACAATCAAATAGACGCAACTATACACCATGCATTAATATAGAAACTAGAATACACTATGACTCACACCAGGTAAATAATAGAAGTTATTTACAATAGTATCGCCCATAATATATCTACTGACGTGGTCTCATTGAGTTTGATCATATGTCCAGCTTTCATTGAGTTCGATCATATGTCCAGTATAGATCTTGTCAACTCAAACATTACTGGAGGCATGGAAATCCCAAGGCTTAAAACAGATATTTGTAAATATACATTTGTTTCCACGATGTGCAACCTTTGTTTACATTGAGATCAATTTAAAGGCATGGGGTATCAACATATTACATGTGTTTTTGATTACATTAAGAATACAACCTTACCGTTCATACATGCTAATATAATAATAAAGTCAATACTTTTGAATGATTTGTACCAAATCTATCATCCTACTTGAGGGTATAAAGAACTTTCAATTTACTAATGTTGGAACTCGAGACTTTCAAATTAAACGTTTTTATGTGTGTAAACATTGGACAACATAAAGACATAATTTCTAAAAGATGTCAAATAACGTCCTTGTTAGCTCACGTAGATAAAGATATGTCACTATATGTTCATTGTATTATGTTTTGTGTAGACATATGTCACTATATGTTCATTGTATTATGTTTTGTGTAGACATATGTCAATATGTTCATTGTATTATGTTTGTGTAGACATATGTCACTATATGTTCATTGTATTATGTTTGTGTAGCTTTCATTTAATTAGAGTTCGGTCAATGCAATATAGGTTTCTCAAATTACGTCAACGCAACACATGGCTTGGCCTACAAAAAGCTGAACGGCATAAATGATTTCGACGATTCTGCCCTTGGCCAGACCTTAACCTTTGACGACTCTGCCCTTGGCCAGGCCTTAACCTTTGACGATTCTGCTCTGGGGCAAACCTTGACCTCTGAAGAAGACACTGGGAGTTCTGAAGCTTCGGAATCCGATGACAAAAACTCGTTTAGTTGCGAAGAGTCCATCATGCGGACAAAGCTGTCCAGCGATTCGGGTGTAGAAGACGATACACTGAATGTCTCGTCCACCACTTGGTCAAGAATCCAGCCATCATGTCACTCCACGCCTGTAGCTAAACCTGTCAGGAGGCTCTTGGTGACCTCACCACCATCATTCCAACTGACCACACCATGGTCGACCAAACTAGAGAACACAACCTTCGACAACATGGACGGAACCACTTCCATTGGTCACACGCAATCACGTGATTTTACCCATTCACGTCTGCTGCGTAATTGTTTCAACTACTCAATGAGTGACCTACTGACGGGTAAACCTTTTAGATCAACATCACTCGTTGACTAATACGTTGACTGTTTGAATATTTACATTTCAACTAATGATAACTTTATACAATACTTACGTTTCAACTAATGATAACTTAATACTACGCTCTTCATTTTTTTACATTAGAGTTTTATAACGTGACAAACTTTATAATCAAACTTTACAAAAAGACGAAAGTTCAATAATACGTTTTTCGTTTTGTTTTTATTAACAATGTTCAATTTTGTATTAACAATATTATATATAAGCGCTGCCCCTCATTGAAATCCCAAAACCCCAAGGGCGCATCCATTGTTTTGCAAGACAGATAGGAGCCATATATATGTATAGTGCGTTTGCAATCACGTGACAAAAAGCACGTGATTTTTGTTTACTTTGTGTAGTAGTGGTGTACAAGTACAAGGCCGCTGTATTAATAATGTTTCATATAGGCTCGATCTTTTTTAAAATGATGTTTTTTGTTTTAAGTCTTATTAAGATTTAAGCTGTATTATGTCTTTTAAATAAAATAGGCTATTTTATTATTATCATAGACATAGATCATAGACGATGTGAGCCTATTAGTGACTTGACTAGATAGGCTATTCACCAACACTATTACTTGGCATCCCTATTAGCCATTAGCATAGCCTACGAAACATTAAAAGTGTAGGCCTATAAAGTGAAATTGAAAGTGTAAATAGGTCTAGCCGGCCCTAGCCTAATCACATTAATCAATTAATCTACAGTTCTACTATTTACCTCCTTATTTTTTAGTAGGATAGCCAATATTCAAATGTGAATTTGGCATGATAAAGAAGTACTTCACCATTTTTGTACACCAAAAGTGGCTTCTATTTATACAAATACGTCACTAAAGACTCTAAGCCACGCCCATTGAGAACGCTCTATATATCAATCATGAATAGTTACGTGACGTCATTTGCCCATTGCAAGAAGCCAGTCACGTGACGCCATGGGACCAATGAGAGGAGCTAGTCACTAGCACTATGGACGCTCTATTAGAGACAATTGTTACCAACATTATGTTTCTAACTAGATCTAGTTCAAATAATAATTAATGATCGGGTTCCCTGTTATCAATAGACGCTATAACATATTTTTTTAAATTGTGCATTATACCAAAGATGGAGCGCTGGCTTTAATACTTCTGCTATTTGATGACTCGAATGATTTCTTTTCGGAATTCCTGATTCCCTTTTGTACTGTACACTTCCGTTTCATTTAATCGCTATGATTTTCTCAATGAAAAATTAAAGTTATATACAACGGAAACATTTAGGCAAACGTAGGAGCGTAGAAATCATTTGAGACAGCGTTACTGGATGCGCACGGAAAAAAGAACATATAAGCTTTAAAAATAGATTCTAGCGGTCCATCTTATTATAGTCTTTTATTATACTATGTGGGTTAGTCCTATCTATAACTATACACTGCAGTTCTTTAATATTGTTCATTATACTTTGTCATTGGACACCTGCGTTCTAAATATTATATTTATAAATATAAAACATTTACCGCGAAGGAAAGGCAAACAGGATTTTTAGATATAGACTGAACTAAAAATAAAAAATCCTTTGTGTTGGCAAGACTCCCCCCACCCCCACCCCCTCCTTCCCGAATCACGTACATTATATATTTAGTATAAAAAAAAACATATTTATCTAATCTACTCAATATGTTTATTGGCGGTTTAAAAAAAAAAAAATTATTTTTAGTCTCGAGCTTAAAAACTTCATTATACATTTTGAAAACTTTATATTATAGAGAGGTTCGATTAAAATTGCGTAATTATACCTACACGTGTGTATGTGTGAGTTCGCGTGCGTGTGTATGTATGTGTGTGTGTGTGGGGGGGGGGTAAAATGAGATTTTTGACACCAAGGTAAAATAAGGTCCAATTTGACAGCGAGGGGCGTCGTGTTTGACTAATTGATTTCACGGCGCGACCCACACGTTTCTAATTTACCTTACACAAATGCCAGTCATTAATTAATTTTATACTCCGTGGCCGATCCTATGGCTAAGTGAGCAGAAATGGGCAGTAACACCCAGGCATTGTGTTTTGAAAATAATCTCTAGGATAGCTATTTTCAAGCCAAACTTTGTTCAAGCTATTAAAAATAATCTCTAGGATAGCTATTTTCAAGCCAAACTTTGTTCAAGCTATTAAAAATAATCTCTAGGATAGCTATTTTCAAGCCAAACTTTGTTCAAACTATTAAAAATAATCTCTAGGATAGCTATTTTCAAGCCAAACTTTGTTCAAACTATTAAAAATAATCTCTAGGATAGCTATTTTCAAGCCAAACTTTGTTCAATTTATTAAAATAATCTCTAGGATAGCTATTTTCAAGCCAAACTTTGTTCAAGCTATTAAAAATAATCTCTAGGATAGCTATTTTCAAGCCAAACTTTGTTCAAGCTATTAAAAATAATCTCTAGGATAGCTATTTTCAAGCAAAACTTTGTTCAAACTATTAAAAATAGTCTCTAGGATAGCTATTTTCAAGCCAAACTTTGTTCAAACTATTAAAAATAATCTCTAGGATAGCTATTTTCAAGCCAAACTTTGTTCAAACTATTAAAAATAATCTCTAGGATAGCTATTTTCAAGCCAAACTTTGTTCAAGCTATTAAAAATAATCTCTAGGATAGCTATTTTCAAGCCAAACTTTGTTCAAACTATTAAAAATAATCTCTAGGATAGCTATTTTCAAGCCAAACTTTGTTCAAACTATTAAAAATAATCTCTAGGATAGCTATTTTCAAGCCAAACTTTGTTCAAACTATTAAAAATAATCTCTAGGATAGCTATTTTCAAGCCAAACTTTGTTCAAACTATTAAAAATAATCTCTAGGATAGCTATTTTCAAGCAAAACTTTGTTCAAACTATTAAAAATAATCTCTAGGATATCTATTTTCAAGCCAAACTGTGTTCAAAGTATTAAAAAAATAATCTCTAGGATAGCTATTTTCAAGCCAAACTTTGTTCAAACTATTAAAAATAATCTCTAGGATAGCTATTTTTAAGCAAAACTTTGTTCAAACTATTAAAAATAATCTCTAGGATATCTATTTTCAAGCCAAACTGTGTTCAAAGTATTAAAAAAATAATCTCTAGGATAGCTATTTTCAAGCCAAACTTTGTTCAAACTATTAAAAATAATCTCTAGGATATCTATTTTCAAGCCAAACTTTGTTCAAACTATTAAAAATAATCTCTAGGATAGCTATTTTTAAGCCAAACTTTGTTCAAACTATTAAAAATAATCTCTAGGATAGCTATTTTCAAGCCAAACTTTGTTCAAACTATTGAAAATAATCTCTAGGATAGCTATTTTCAAGCCAAACTTTGTTCAAACTATTGAAAATAATCTATAGGATAGCTATTTTCAAGCCAAACTTTGTTCAAACTATTGAAAATAATCTATAGACAACTACTGTCAAGCCAAACTTGGTTCAAACTATTTGGTCTTCAATTCTCTTGTTAAACACCCTATACCTTAAAATCTAGAATGTCTTCTTTGATTCTCTCCGGGACATTTTCTGCTTCTGCGCATTCATTAGATGTACCAAAGACAAGGTTATCAAAAATATCCTATATAACCTTCGATGTTGATGCGCCGGAAATTCAATTCAATTCAATGAAAAATAAAAATTAAAATCGAAAGTTGTATACAGCGGAAACATTTAGGCAAACGTATAAGTTATCTAAGACAGCATTTTTGGATGCGCATGGAAAAAGAACATATAAGCTCTAAAAATAGAGCAAGCGGTCCATCTTATCGTAGCCTTTAGATGTACCTAATGCAATATTATTTGGTTATGCATTGAACATTTTTCTTGTAAATGTTTATATATATTATTGTAATACCCGTATCAATAGGTCGTCTATTGTACTACTCATCTATACATTCTTGTTGTATATATTACAACTGGCTAGGCCTGCTATTAACATGAAAACAGCCAGTCACGTGATGTAGTCATATCCATTACATATCGCCGGCACGTTTCTTATCTTCGCTTGACTTTGATAACTCTAATGAGTTCTTACTGCCACGGCCAGAGTTATTTTCTCTTGACTAGCTTCGTAATGTGAACTCCAGTAAATGGTTTAATATTGGGTTTCTCGAAATGTTCGAGTATTGCCCGTTCATGAAATGATCTAGTATTGCCCTCCCTGAAATGTTCCAGTATTCTCCTCCATGAAATGTTCCAGTATTCTCCTCCATGAAATGATCTAGTATTGCCCTCCCTGAAATGTTCCAGTATTCTCCTCCATGAAATGTTTCAGTATTGCCCTCCATGAAACCTTGTAATGCCATCCATGAAACGACCTAGTCTTGCTTTCCATGAAATGATCTAGTATTGCTTTCCATGAAATGATCTAGTATTGCCCTCCATGAAATGATCTAGTATTGCCCTCCATAAAATGATCTAGTATTGCCATCCATGAAATGTTCCAGTATTGGGCTCCTTGAATTGTTTTAATAATGGGCTTCATGAAATGTTCTAGTATTTCCCTCCATAAAATGTTACAGTAATGGGCACCATAAAATGTTCTGGTATTGCCCTCCATAAAATGTTCTAGTATTGCGCTCCATGAATTGTTTTAATAATGGGCTCCATGAAATGTTCTAGTATGGGGCTCTATAAGATGGAATCAATAAAAGGTCAGTGTGTCGTCAAGTACAGCCTATGAAGTTGACTATGAGTAATATTAAAGAAAACGCTCTGCACGTTAGGTGTGAGCTGTCGAGGCGTGAGGGAGGGAACGTGCTGCTGTGAGTTTTGTATTTTCACAACAGTCAATTTAAAACGACCAGGCCAACTATTAGCTAGTCAGTCGAGTTGATAAAGTTGACTGGTGGATCCGTTTTAATGGAGCTTGATAATTCTCGCCGACTCTTTGTCTCTCTCTCTCTCTCTCTGGCTTTTGTTTCGTCACTTGTCTTTGTAATCCTAAATGCCGCCACACCCTTACATTGATAAAACATTCATAGGTAGCTGAAGTTTGAACAAAATACATTCTCTGAACTAATGGACGAACTAATGGAAGACTTAGAGTTACAATGAAGTTTGAACAAAATACATTCTCTGAACTAATGGACGAACTAATGGAAGACTTAGAGTTACAATGAAGTTTGAACAAAATACATTCTCTGAACTAATGGACGAACTAATGGAAGACTTAGAGTTACAATGAAGTTTGAACAAAATACATTCTCTGAACTAATGGACGAACTAATGGAAGACTTAGAGTTACAATGAAGTTTAAACAAAATACATTCTCTGAACTAATGGACGAACTAATGGAAGACTTAGAGTTACAATGAAGTTTGAACAAAATACATTCTCTGAACTAATGGACGAACTAATGGAAGACTTAGAGTCACAATGAAGTTTGAACAAAATACATTCTCTGAACTAATGGACGAACTAATGGAAGACTTAGAGTTACAATGAAGTTTGAACAAAATACATTCTCTGAACTAATGGACGAACTAATGGAAGACTTAGAGTTACAATGAAGTTTGAACAAAATACATTCTCTGAACTAATGGACGAACTAATGGAAGACTTAGAGTTACAATGAAGTTTGAACAAAATACATTCTCTGAACTAATGGACGAACTAATGGAAGACTTAGAGTTACAATGGTCAACACGACGCCATCTTTCTTCTTTTACTTCTTTCAAACAGACAGCAGAGCTTTTTTTTTCTCTTTCCCCTTTTTAATCAGGAAGATGTCTACTTGTTTCGTGTGGGTAAAAGGGACAATGCCTGCAGTTAGATGGTTGTGCTGTATTCATTATGGCAAGGTGACAGTTGAGAGCTGCATATGTTCTCTTCGGAAATAATGGCGCTGCTATTGCCAAAATTGATTCTAGTCCTTAAGTCAAACCAAAGACTATGATAAGATGGATCGCTTGCTTTAATATTTTTGCTATTTGATGAGTAGAATGACTTCTTTTCGGAATTCCCGATTCTCGTTTGTAATGTACACTTCCGTTTTATTGACTACATAGTTTACAATAAGTCAAACTGCTATTTATACATTTAGTTTACCATAAGGTCATTATTGAAATAGTCATATTTTTTTAGTATGTTCTATTTATATTTTTTTGTACACTTGTTTACATTTATTATATCTTTTTATCACGAGTAGGCCTATCATAAATAAAGAACTTCAAGATTCTTGTCATCTTTTAAACCGCTACATGAAAATGCACTAAGAAAAAAATAAAAAGTATTTCCCATCTCAGAATCCTCTTCATGGTAGAACTAGAAGAAAACCTCTGCGCATGCGTGAAGTTTCAATCACTCCAATAACTTTTAGATAAGCTTTTCTTATTTTTCAAACAAAATGTAATGAAGTTATCTCCCTTTGCCCTTAGTAGTGTCTCCTGTGTTTAAAGTTTGATGTACAGTCTATCTAATTCAATCAAAGACTACTTGAGAACGATAACTCCCCGCCCTTTCCTTTGCCTGCCTACTCTCGCTTTAAAACATGTTTTCTATAAGAAATAAGCCTACATAATATAGTCTAGAAAACATGTTTTCTTTAATAAATAGGCCTAGGCCTACATAATATAGTCTAGAAAACATGTTTTCTTTAATAAATAGGCCTAGGCCTACATAATCTAGTCTAGAAAACATGATTTCTATAATAAATAGGCCTACATAATAGTCCAGAAAACATGATTTCTATAAGAAATAGGCCTACATAATATAGTCTAGAAAGCATGTTTTCTAAAAAAAAATATGCCTACATAATATAGTGTATAGAAAACATGCTTTTATATAAAATAGACCTACATAGTGTAGTGTACATGTATACATGTTGCAGATATTATAATGTGTACTTTATACTTGATAACTCTTAAACTATCACACTGATCGACCAGGAATGTACATACAATGTAGTGACAAATGGTCAGTGTAACCAGCCAAGACCATTGTAAGTATTTACGTTTGGCTTGAACTAGCCATACAGTCCAGTAGACTTTCATCTCTCCCCAGGGAAACGCCAAGATGCATTGGAAACCAGACATAGGCTCTGAAAGATATGATTGTACTGTAAACATTTAGTTCCAGTGTATCATGTATGATACTTAACATTTAATTCCATTGTATCATGTATGATAGTAAACATTTAATTCCGTTGTATCATGTAAACATATAACTCCGTTGTATCATGTATGATAGTAAACATTTTATTCCATTGTATCATGTATGATAGTAAACATTTTATTCCATTATATCATGTATGATAGTAAACATTAAATTTTATTCTATTGTATTATGCATGATAGGAAACTTTAAATTTGTGAATTGTTATCCACTTGACATTTTCTGTATTGTTAAAGAATTTACTTTGAAGAAAAGAAAACATCAGAGTCCCTTCCATAGAAAACCATTGTGTTATTATGCTTAGTGCAAGGACTACTTTGGCTTAGTGTCTTTCCTTCATATATTTTATAATTGCTGCGCAGTATGAACAAACTTTATCTACGAGTTCAATTCTTATGAAATATTTCAAGGAACACTCTAACTACTAGTCAAGGCCCCTTGATCTCAATAAGTTGGTAAAAAGAAATCCAGAAGCTCAATTAGTTTGTTTTTTAAAACATTTTTTTTACATTTTGTTTTTGAAAGTTTTACAGTAAAGAAATATAACATTAGTTATTGGTCTAACCCTAACATAATTGGATTTCGTTTGGTTTCGTTCAACTAATTTTCTTCCTTTTTGGCTAATTCTTTTTTTTTTGTGTGTCTCCCTATTTTTTTTACTCCCTTTCTCTTAACTCGTACTGTCTGTCTGCTTGCTTGCTTGTAAAACTGTGCATCGATTTTTCGACCACTTCCCTTCGTCCAATCGAGCTGAAACTTGGGCAGAGGACATGTGGTGACTAACAATACATTCTATCAAATTTTCAGTTAAAGAAAAACTTTATTATACTAAAATTATGATTTTTTTTTAAATTTAACGCTTTGTTTTGATTTCACGTTGAAAATGCGGGTCCAACTTTTTATGTTTTTTTGCGGACCAAAGCTAGAAAAAAAAAAAGGATGCGCTGAGATTTGACGTCATCAAACTTTGCGCTCTAGCTTTCTGATTGAAGGGGAAAGAATTAATTCATGTTTACATTCGTGTCGTGTTTTTGTTAAAGCCGTAAAAATGTTCACGGAAATCAGAAATTATGATAGGAAAATAATACTTAGTACCAATGAAGACTAAAACCAAAGATATTTCTTATAAATTATTTAATTACAAGATGGTAAACTTAGTTTACAAAGAAAGGGAGTATATTAAAAACTATCGGTTGGTTTTTTTTTGTTCTCATTCTGTTGTTTTAATTCTTAGTATTTTTTTTTAAAATAGAGTTCGGACACTGTTTTACTTTTCTTACCGAACTGAAGGAAAGTAACAGACAGAGTTTACATAGTCTAATAAGTTCAATGTTGATACTATATGTTTAATATTGATACTATGAGTTTAATGTTGATACTTTAAGTTAAATGTTAATAACAAAAGGTATATGTTGATACAATAATGTTTTATGTTGATACTATAAGTTCAATGTTGATACAATACGTTCAAAGTTGATGGGCTACTATTAGTTGAATGTTGATACTCTAAGTTGAATGTTGATACCATAAATTCAATGTTGATACTATAAGTTCAATGTTGATACTATAAGTTCAATGTTGATACTATAAGTTCAATGTTGACCCTATAAGTTCAATGTTGATACTATTAGTTTAATGTTGATACTTTAAGTTCAATGCTGATACTATAAGTTAAATGTTTATACTATATGTTAAATGTTGATACTATAAGTTCAATGTTGATACCATATTATAACAGTTTTACCTTCATTGACTTGTAAGGTTTAAAATAAATATGTTATATGACAAAACAACTACTTATAGCATTCTAATATTTAGTGGTTTCAACTCCAATGTGACAAATAGATATCTAAATTTAGATATCGAAATGTCAATACAACTTTGAACTTTCTAAAAGTTGCTTGACTTCCATTTCCACAGATGGACAAGAATGTTGGGTGGATCCCGAGGGGCGAGAATGTGTCAACTGCGGGGCGGTGGCCACGCCCTTGTGGCGAAGGGACGGCACCGGTCACTACCTGTGCAACGCGTGTGGCCTCTACCACAAGATGAATGGACTCAACAGACCACTGGTAAAGCCACATAGGCGTGGGATGATTGGGGTACGTAAGGGGTGGGGAGTGGTGGGTGAGTAATTGATGGGTGGGGCGTCTTAAGGGGAGGCTATACATGCAAAATTTGGCCTGCAGGTATACAGCTGTACAGCCTACAAGTAATGGTCTACCTATAGGTGTAGTTATAGTACCTTTGCATATTTCACCAATTATGTATCGTATGTTAGTGTGTAAAGTACCGGTCGGATCTAATGGATCCATAGGTCCAGTGAAGCAGCGTTCACCCAGTTTCTTTGGCCAAGGCATACTAGGTGATTGTGTGGCCAGCACTATACACAGCTGTCTTTAGTTGACCACAACTAAGGTCGGGTATACCCATCAGATCTGGGTAGACTCAGAAACACCCTCCAGACCCAGGAAAAACCCTAGCCTGCACCAGGATTCGAAGCCATGACCTTCGGTACGCTATCCGAACGCGCTCCCGCACGACCACCGTGCCCCCTATAGATGTATAATAGACCTACCTGAAAATACTTTAACTTTGGTGTTAGTAGCTTACCTGCAAAGAATATTTTACCTGCAGATATATTACCTGTAGTTACTGTACCTGCAAATATTATTTTACATTGTCGGTAACTGAAAAAAAAAACAATTTACCTGTATCTAGACATAATGTTTTTTTTTTTTTTGTTTTTTTTACAAATTTGAAATCATTGAACCTATTGGTCAAATGTTGTTGAGAAATGAAAAATACATTTTTAAGCATATATTTTGTTTAGGATATTGATGTATAAATGTAAGATATTATTCAACAATTACAAAGCATATCGCTGTAGGTACTGAATTACCTTGGCTATTTCTATGTTCAGTTTGATTCTTTCTCATTAATTCATCGCGTGACGGGTTGGTCCAGATCTTAGATTTAAAATGATGTCCTTGACTTTCACGTGGCCTTCTCTGAGCAGGTGTCCTCGTCCCGCCGGGTCGGTATGGTGTGTGCCAACTGTAGGACCTCAACGACCACACTGTGGAGACGGAACAGTGAAGGGGAGCCAGTGTGTAACGCTTGTGGCTTGTATTACAAACTGCATGGGGTGAGTAGCTTGACAGAATTTTGTCCACCATACAGACATTAGTTCATTTTACAGACATTAGTAAATTATACAGACATTAGTCCATTATACAGACATTAGTAAATTATACAGACATTAGTCCATTATAGAGACATTAGTCCATTAGACAGACATTAGTTTACCATACAGACATTAGTAAATTATACAGACATTATTCCACCATACAGACATTATTCCACCATACAGAAATTATTCCACCATACAGACATTATTCCACCATACAGACATTAGTCCACAATACAGACATTTGTCCACCATACAGACATTAGTCCGCCATACAGACATTAGTCCACCATACAGACATTAGTCCACCATACATACATTAGTCCGCCATACAGACGTTAGTCCACCATACAGACATTAGTCCACCATACAGACATTAGTCCACCATACATACATTAGTCCGCCATACAGACGTTAGTCCACCATACAGACATTAGTCCACCATACAGACATTATTCCACCGTACAGACATTAGTCCACCATACAGACATTATTCCACCATACATACATTATTCCACCATACAGAAATTATTCCACCATACATACATTTTTCCACCATACAGACATTATTCCACCATACAGACATTATTCCACCATACATACATTATTCCACCATACAGACATTATTCCACCATACAGACATTATTCCACCATACATACATTATTCCACCATACAGACATTATTCCACCATACAGACATTAGTCCACCATACAGACATTATTCCACCATACAGACATTATTCCACCATACAGACATTAGTCAACCATACAGACATTAGTCCACCATACAGACATTAGTCCACCATACAGACATTAGTCCACCATACAGACATTAGTCCACCATACAGACATTAGTCCACCATACAGACATTAGTCCACCATACAGACATTATTTGTGTACTAACATACAGACATTATTCCACCATACATACATTATTCCACCATACAGACATTATTCCACCATACATACATTAGTCCACCATACAGACATTATTCCACCATACATACATTATTCCACCATACATACATTATTCCACCATACAGACATTAGTCCACCATACAGACATTAGTCCACCATACAGACATTAGTCCACCATACAGACATTAGTCCGCCATACAGACATTAGTCCACCATACAGACATTAGTCCACCATACATACATTAGTCCGCCATACAGACGTTAGTCCACCATACAGACATTAGTCCCCCATACATACATTAGTCCGCTATACAGACGTTAGTCCACCATACAGACATTAGTCCACCATACAGACATTAGTCCACCATACAGACGTTAGTCCACCATACAGACATTAGTCCACCATACAGACATTATTCCACCATACAGACATTTTTCCCCCATACAGACGTAACATGTCTAAGACTTGTTTCCTCCTCCAGGTAAGCAGACCACTGTCCATGAGAAAGGACGGAATCCAGACCAGAAAAAGAAAACCTAAAGGTTCGTCCAGTGGGAAGAAAGGTTCCAATAAACCTTTTGATACTTCTGGTAAGTGGTAGTGTACACGTGGTCACGTTAGACAAATACTTTGCAGGACTAACCGAGGCAGATCAAATCCTTGTTTAAGATTTTGATTGTGACTGCGTATTCATTGGACGAGAACATTTGAAAAGAAATATGACGAATAATTATTTAGTAAATCAGTTCAAAGAATTTTGTTGTCAGTGTCACCAAGCTAACAGTTTCGATTGTCAGTGTCAAAAAGCAAACAGTAAACAGTTTCTGTTGACAGTGTCAATAAGCTAAATGTTTCTGTTGTCATTGTGACAAAGCTAAAAGTGTCTGTTGTCAGTGCCAATAAGCTAACAGTTTCTGTTGTCATTGTGACAAAGCTAAAAGTGTCTGTTGTCAGTGCCAATAAGCTAACAGTTTCTGTTGTCATTGTGACAAAGCTAAAAGTGTCTGTTGTCAGTGTGACAAAGCGAACAGTGTCTGTTGTCAGTGCCAATAAGCTAACAGTGTCTGTTGTCAGTGTCAATAAGCTAACAGTGTCTGTTGTCAGTGCCAATAAGCTAACAGTTTCTGTTGTCATTGTGACAAAGCTAACAGTGTCTGTTGTCAGTGCCAATAAGCTAACAGTTTCTGTTGTCATTGTGACAAAGCTAAAAGTGTCTGTTGTCAGTGCCAATAAGCTAACAGTTTCTGTTGTCAGTGTGACAAAGCTAAAAGTTTCTGTTGTCAGTGTGACAAAGCTAACAGTGTCTGTTGTCAGTGTCAATAAGCTAACAGTGTCTGTTGTCAGTGCCAATAAGCTAACAGTTTTAGTTGTCATTGTGACAATAACAAACAAAATCTGTTATCATTGGCACTAAGCTAACAGCTTCTGTTGTCAATGTCACTAAGTTGTCAGTATCTGTCGTCAGTGCCACATTGTCAGTGCCAAATGTTCTGACACACTCAGTGATTTTCGCTTTTTTCTTTTTACTTCCAGGAACCAATGAAGACAGAAAGCCGGCACTCATTTCTCATTCCCCGGATCTAGCCCGCCTCAACAGCGCCAGCGCCGCGGGCCTGGGGGTAGGGGGAGGGGGCAACATGGGGGAGGCGCCCTTAAGCCACCA
This sequence comes from Anisus vortex, assembly GCA_949126835.1. NCBI lineage: Eukaryota > Metazoa > Mollusca > Gastropoda > Planorbidae > Anisus > Anisus vortex. Next base: position 35,996,527 of record OX421505.1, on the reverse strand, counting down.
CCACCACCAACACCATTTGCACCAGCTCCAGATGCAGCAGGCGCCCACCTCGCTGTCTCACAATTTTCTAAATGGTGAGCCGACTTTCTCATTGTCTAGGCGGAGATAGCTTATCAGGGGAGTGTCTTTGTAAAGTTCAGCGAGGAAGTATTTTTTATAGGGCAGGAACATGGGTGTGGCGGCTATTCTATGAGGCACCAGCTTCTAGTGTAATTCTGTTTCCATGCATCCCATTTCTCGGCAACCGTATATCAGCGGTTCCCAACCTGGTTGGTCGCGACCCATCTAGGGGTCGAACGACCATTTCGAGCCTAAGACCGGCTATGACGATCAGAAAACACTGAAGACTGAAAAGACTGAAGTATATTATAGTACGTAAAAAGAAATAATTTCACATCTTCACATGTTCAACAGAAAGCTTTATTCTAACGTTAACACCTGTGATTAATCACAAAGCTTTAATTTTTAATAATGGAAATGCATTCTACATGTCAGATATTTACATTACAATTTATAACAGTAGCAAATTACAATAATTAGGTAGCGACGAGGAATAGTGTACGGTTGGGGCTAAGGGGGGGGGGGGGCGCTACAGCGTTAGAAGCTTATTACGGGGTCGCGGCATTAGGAAGGTTGGGAACCACTGCCGTAAATGATATTTTAGCTTTGTCTTCAATAGAATATTTGTTTATATTTTTACTTAATTGTCTTATCCGGACATTTTCTATTTATAACGGAAAAAAGGGGGGGGGGGATTCTTGATATTAACATTTAATCAAAATTACTGGGTATGTTTTGTAAAAGTGCCATCTTAGCCCTAACCAAATCTCAGCTCATTGGGCGGCTGCTCCTTCCATTCCTCTAAAGTTACTCCATTGTTAAATCTACTGTTTTTTCTTTTAAACTGCACATCGATATATATATTCTATTTTTAAACCAAACAGATGAGAGAAAACCTTTGAGTCAATCCCCGCAGCAGCATCACACCACTGGCCTCGGCCACAACACCAGTAGCAGTGGCGGTGGCGGACTGTCAGACGGCGCCCTGTTGCACCATCAACACCACCAACACCACCACATGCAGCACCAGCAGCACAACTTTCTCACCAGCAACCATCTCGGTGGCCTGAACGACCCGTTCGCTGGGATGACGTCATCAATGGCCATGTCGCTGGGGTCCGGGGGTCGGGCTTCCACACTGGGGCTGATGGCCCCCTCACATCTGTATGGGCAACTGCCGGCCACTCACTCCCCGGGGCCACAGCAGGTAACGAACTTATCTTTGTGTGTAGATTTATATTGAGTTAACTTGTTATTTGGTAAAGCACAATAGACGGATACACTGAATATATATAAAGTAATCCACAATACATTAGACAATAGAACTATTATCTATACAATAATCGAATAGACCGAGCATCTATACAATAATCCACAATAGATCGAGTATCTATAAAATTTACGACAATAGATTGTGTATATTAAAAAAAAATATTTTTAAACTATCAGTAATGTACATTTAATAAAGTTTAATTATGTCAGTTTTTTGTTCAATGTGTAATTTTTATGTTTCTAATGTAATAATAATGTTTTCATGTAAAATTAATATGTCTTCTTCGCTTCTCTCTTCAATCAGCACTCATCCACACACCACAATATAATGAATCAGTCACAAGACCAAATGGATATGGATACTAAACCCATGCTGGATGAGATGGGCCAGCTCCGTGGATTAAATTCATCAGATTCAAGGAATCACAGCTGAGAATTCAGAACTGTAGTTTAACGTTTTGGACAACTTTTTCAATGGTCTTCAGAGGCCTTTGATATTTTTGTCATGGAGGTTTTCGTTTTTCTAAGGCGTTATTGTGTTTCTTTTGTATTTGAGTAATTTTATATTTATGACACAATGTTTGACTTTCTAATTCAACCCTATTTCATTGACATGACTTTACTACCATATTTTAAACTTTTCTAGCTCTATATGATTCTATGACGAAATAACACAAACAACTACTAAATGAGATTAATCTAGTCAATGTGTAGGCATGTAACTTGGGATAAACTCTGCAATGGAAATCACGTCAGATATAGTGTATGTAATGTGTCGTATGTTTGACTCACATAATGGAGGAAGGTTTATACAGCGGATATGTCTCTGAAGAATTAGGGGAAAGTGTCTTTGTGTGTCTGACACAATAGTGGAAAGTGACTATGTATATCTAAAACAATAGGGGAAAGTGTCTATGTATGTCTGACACAATAGGGGAAAGTGTCTATGTATGTCTGACACAATAGGGAAAAGTGTCTATGTATGTCTGACACAATAGGTGAAAGTGTCTATGTATGTCTGTCACAAAAAGGGAAAGTGTATATGTATGTCTGACACAATAGGGGAAATGTCTATGTATGTCTGACACACTAGGGGAAAGTGTCGGGTATGTATGTCTGACACAATAGGGGAAAGTGTCTATGTATGTCTGTCACAAAAAAGGAAAGTGTTTATGTATGTCTGACACAATAGGGGAAAGTGTCTATGTCTGTCTGTCACAATAGGGGGAAGTGTCTACGTATGTCTGTCACAATGGGGGAAAGTGTCTATGTATGTCTGACACAATAGGGGAAAGTGTCTATGTCTGTCTGTCACAATAGGGGGAAGTGTCTATGTATGTCTTTCACAATATAGGAAAGTGTCTATGTATGTCTGACACAATAGGGGAAAGTGTCTATGTATGTCTGACACAATAGGGGAAAGTGTCTATGTATGTCTGACACAATAGGGGAAATGTCTATGTATGTCTGACACAATAGGGGAAAGTGTCTATGTCTGTCTGTCACAATAGGGGAAAGTGTCTATGTATGTCTGACACAATAGGGGAAAGTGTCTATGTCTGTCTGTCACAATAGGGGGAAGTGTCTATGTATGTCTTTCACAATATAGGAAAGTGTCTACGTATGTCTGTCACAATGGGGGAAAGTGTCTATGTATGTCTGACACAATAGGGGAAAGTGTCTATGTCTGTCTGTCACAATAGGGGGAAGTGTCTATGTATGTCTTTCACAATATAGGAAAGTGTCTATGTATGTCTGACACAATAGGGGAAAGTGTCTATGTATGTCTGACACAATAGGGGAAAGTGTCTATGTATGTCTGACACAATAGGGGAAATGTCTATGTATGTCTGACACAATAGGGGAAAGTGTCTATGTCTGTCTGTCACAATAGGGGAAAGTGTCTATGTATGTCTGACACAATAGGGGAAATGTCTATGTATGTCTGACACAATAGGGGAAAGTGTCTATGTCTGTCTGTCACAATAGGGGAAATGTCTATGTATGTCTGACACAATAGGGGAAATGTCTATGTATGTCTGTCACAATAGGGGAAAGTGTCTATGTATGTCTGTCACAATAAAGAAAAGTATCTATGTATGTCTGACACAATAGGGGAAAGTGTCTATGTATGTCTGACACAATTGGGGAAAATGTCGATGTATATCTGACAAAATGGGGGAAAGTTTCTATGTATGTCTGACACAATAGGGGAAAGTTTCTATGTATGTCTGACACAATAGTAGAAAGTGTCTTTGTATGTCTGACACAATAGGGGAAAGTGTCTATGTATGTCTGACACAATAGGGGAAAGTGTCTATGTATGTCTGACACAATAGGGGAAAGTGTCTATGTATGTCTGTCACAATATGGGAAAGTGTCTATGTATGTCTGACACAATAGGGGAAAGTGTCTTTGTATGTCTGACACAATAGGGGAAATTTTCTATGTATGTCTGACACAATAAGGGAAAGTGTCTATGTATGTCTGACACAATAGAGAAAAGTGTCTCTGTATGTCGGACACAATAGGGGAAAGTGTCTATGTATGTCTGACACAATAAGGGAAAGTGTCTATGTATGTCTGACACAATAGAGGAAAGTGTCTATGTATGTCTGACACAATAGGGGAAAGTGTCTATGTATGTCTGTCACAATATGGGAAAGTGTCTATGTATGTCTGACACAATAGGGGAAAGTGTCTTTGTATGTCTGACACAATAGGGGAAATTGTCTATGTATGTCTGACACAATAAGGGAAAGTGTCTATGTATGTCTGACACAATAGAGGAAAGTGTCTATGTATGTCTGACACAATGGGGAAAGTGTCTATGTATGTCTGTCACAATAGGGGAAAGTGTCTATGTATGTCTGTCACAATATAGGAAGGTATCTATGTATGTCTGACACAATAGGGAAAAGTGTCTATGTATTCTGACACAATAGGGGAAAGTGTCTATGTATGTCTGTCACAATAGGGGAAAGTGTCTATGTATGTCTGTCTTAATATAGGAAAGTATCTATGTATGTCTGACACAATAGGGGAAAGTGTCTATGTATGTCTGACACAATTGGGGAAAATGTCGATGTATATCTGACAAAATGGGGGAAAGTTTCTATGTATGTCTGACACAATAGGGGAAAGTGTCTATGTATGTCTGACACAATAGGGGAAAGTGTCTATGTATGTCTGACACAATAGGGGAAAGTGTCTATGTATGTCTGTCACAATATAAGAAAGTTTCTATGTATGTCTGACACAATAGTAGAAAGTGTCTTTGTATGTCTGACACAATAGGGGAAAGTGTCTATGTATGTCTGACACAATAGGGGAAAGTGTCTATGTATGTCTGACACAATAGGGGAAAGTGTCTATGTATGTCTGTCACAATATGGGAAAGTGTCTATGTATGTCTGACACAATAGGGGAAAGTGTCTTTGTATGTCTGACACAATAGGGGAAATTTTCTATGTATGTCTGACACAATAAGGGAAAGTGTCTATGTATGTCTGACACAATAGAGAAAAGTGTCTCTGTATGTCGGACACAATAGGGGAAAGTGTCTATGTATGTCTGACACAATAAGGGAAAGTGTCTATGTATGTCTGACACAATAGAGGAAAGTGTCTATGTATGTCGGACACAATAGGGGAAAGTGTCTATGTATGTCTGACACAATATGGGAAAGTACCTATGTATGTCTGATACAATAGGAGACATTGTACATCTGTCAATGTGTCTCTGATACATTATGGGTCCGTATATGAAGTGTCTTTGTGTGTCTTAGACTATGTGGATTACATGGGAATTATGTTAAGAAATAGAAAACCTGAAATAAATTTGTTTAGTTTGACACATTCGTCTGACACATTAGGGGAAAATGTAGACTGACTAAGTGTAAGACACACTATTTATTTCTAGGTGTCTGGTATTTCTATACTCGACACATTGGAATGTAATATATCTGTCATTTTCTCAATCTAAGACACTCATGCGATGTTAGGATTTCAGATATAGACAAAGTGTTAATATTTTCTGAGTGTGTCTTGATACATTTAGGGGAACGTGTGTCAGACACATTTTGGGGAAAACTGGCGTGTTATTTTTTTTTTTTACAGATTTTATCAAATGTTAATGTCAGATTGTGTATGCGTGTATCTCTTAACAGTGGCGTATCCACATGGGAGGAAAAGAGGGAGGGGCAATAAAAACACTAATGATTTTTTTAAATTATAATGTGTGTCAATAAAATAAATTTCAATAGAAAAGTTTATACTCTGTTCAGCCAAACAAAGAGTCAGACAATTGGCAAGACAAATAGCTAGACAAATAGTCAGACAAATAGTCAGGCAAATAGTCAGACAAATAGCTAGACAATTAGTCAGGCAAATAGTCAGGCAAATAGTCAGACAAATAGCTAGACAAATAGACAGACAAAGATCCAGACAAAGATCCAGACAAAGAGCAGACAATAAGCCAGACAAATAGCGAGACAAATATTCAGAATAAGAGTCAGACAAATAGCCATACAAAAAAACAGACAAAGAGACATAGAGTCAGACAAAGTCTTGGGAAACATAACCCTGTACATAAGTCAGCACCGTTTGCTTTCCTTGTTTGTTTGTTTTAATCACGTGACCTCACAAATGCACATTGTTTTAATACTGTAGAAATAATTCATCCATTAAATACTGTAAATACCTTCAAATTATGCATTTTATTAAATGGATGCCCGATTTTCAAATGTTTTTATAGCAACATAAGGTCATGAACCTTTAATGTTTTATTTCTCTTGATTGACTGGGATGAATTTTAAATAAAAGTCAGTTTGAAAAAGAAAAATGATCTCGTTTGTTGTATAAATACCAAGAAACTTAAGTCATATAACAATAGAGTTATGTCAATTACCACTGAAACTAGAGTCGTATAATAATAAAGCGATATCAAAAACACTGAATCTAGAGTAATATTATAATAAAGCTATATCAAAAACACTGAATCTAGAGTTGTATAATAATAAAGCGATATCAAAAACACTGAATCTAGAGTAATATTATAATAAAGCTATATCAAAAACACTGAATCTAGAGTTGTATAATAATAAAGCTATATCAAAACGACTGAAACTAAAGTCGTATAATAATAAAGCTATTTTCTATTTATAACGAAAAAAAGGCGATAGATTATTGATATTAACATTTAATCAAAATTACTGGGTATCTTATGTTATCTTATACATTACAGACGCTCCTTCTATAAAGAAGATTATTGCGTCCTACGCTCATCCGTGGTCCGAGTCTAGTCTTGCATTTTTATTAATGTTTTAAATGATGTTAAGTTACTGGTTTTCCTGGTTTGTTCAGGCAACCCATTCCATGCCCGAATGTCATTCGGGAATACAAACGCATATAATATTTCTTTCTTCCCGAACGGCATCCGAAAATGGAATTGGTTGCCTGAAAAAAAAGCAGGAAGCTACAAATTTACATCATTAAAAAACTGAATCAAAATACAAGAGTAGACTTAAACCACGGATAAGAGAAGGACGGAATCAGCTTCTGCATAGAATTGGAATAAGTTTATTACAAATTGGAATAAGTTTATTACAAATTGGAATAAGTTTATTACAAATTGGAATAAGTTTATTACAAATTGGAATCAATTTTTTACAAAATGGAATAAGTTTATTACAAATTGGAATAAGTTTATTACAAATTGGAATAAGTTTATTACAAATTGGAATAAGTTTATTACAAATTGGAATCAATTTATTACAAAATGGAATAAGTTTATTACAAATTGGAATAAGTTTATTACAAATTGGAATAAGTTTATTACAAATTGGAATCAGTTTATTACAAAATGGAATAAGTTTATTACAAATTGGAATAAGTTTATTACAAATTGGAATAAGTTTATTACAAAATGGAATCAGTTTATTACAAATTGGAATCAGTTTATTACAAAATGGAATCAGTTTATTACAAAATGGAATCAGTTTATTACAAATTGGAATCAGTTTATTACAAAATGGAATCAGTTTATTACAAAATGGAAACCGTTTATTACAAATTGGAATCAGCTTATTACAAATTGGAATCAGTTTATTACAAATTGGAATAAGTTAATTACAATTTGGAATAAGTTTATTACAAATTGGAATAAGTTTATTACAAATTGGAATCAGTATGGACTATGTTTGGATGATGTATGGATTATGTATGGATGATGTATGGATGTTTAGGATGATGTATAGGTGATGTATGTATGATGTATGCATGATGTATGGATGATGTATGGATGATGTATGGATGATCTATCGTCTATAGTGTACTGCTCATAAACTGCATTAGTGCAATTAGTACCATTGTTTTAGATGGCGTTTTAAAAAAATAGTCCTGGAAATGTTAAAACCGACGGTTGTTTAAAACTGATTCAATTTAACAGGAAAATCCAAAGTCTTCATTATTTCTGCGTTCAAATCTAAAGTTATACAACCCAGAGACAAGGCAGATGACATACATATCATATTATTTCACAAATCTCTATTGTTTTTTTTATATAATTTAATTCAATTATTTTTTTTTCACATTATAGTTTTATCGTGTAGCGGGAGGGCGCCATATTGGTTTCTGAGCAGTGTCTCTCTCGCATATATCTGGTCGCTTATCTGCCCCTGGGTTGTCTACGAATCGGTGCGCGTGCCACAACAGTACGCATGCGAAGTCTGCCACCCGGGGCTTAGATTTATGCCTAGTGGGAGATTGTATTATTTGATACACAGGGCTAGAAGTGAACTTGTCACTGCTCTCCTAATGCTATTTATATCATTTCTTCATGCATTAGTTTACACACACCCACTTGATACGTTAGTCATGAGAATAACATGCTGTTCTTTTTTTTACCACTGTTTGGTCCTTTTATTTTAAACTAGTATCATCAAACAAAGAAGTGTTCCAACACTTAGTTTTGTATTCCCAACAATACTCAAAACTACAATTTATTAGATCCGTGAAATACATCGTTTGAACAAAAGCGTCTCCACAAACTTGTTCAAAATTCTTTCTTTTAAATATTTTTATTCCGTGAACCATGGATGTTTCAATCAACCTTCATTATTTTATAACTAGTTTGGAACAGATATAACATATATAACAGATATAACATTCTACACAATGATATTCTATAACATTCTACACAATGATATTCTATGACATTCTACACAATGATATTCTATGACATTCTACACAATGATATTCTATGACATTCTACACAATGATATTCTATGACATTCTACACAATGCTATTCTATGACATTCTACACAATGATATTCTATGACATTCTACACAATGATATTCTATGACATTCTACACAATGATATTCTATGACATTCTACACAATGATATTCTATGACATTCTACACAATGATATTCTATGACATTCTACACAATGATATTCTATGACATTCTACACAATGATATTCTATGACATTCTACACAATGATATTCTATGAAATTCTACACAATGACATTCTATGACATTCTACACAATGACATTCTACACAATGACATTCTATGACATTCTACACAATAACATTCTATGACATTCTACACAATGATATTCTATGACATTCTACACAATAACATTCTATGACATTCTACACAATGATATTCTATAACATTCTACACAATGATATTCTATGACATTCTACACAATGATATTCTATGACATTCTACACAATAACATTCTATGACATTCTACACAATGATATTCTATAACATTCTGCACAATGATATTCTATGACATTCTACACAATGACATTCTATGACATTCTACACAATGATATTCTATGACATTCTACACAATGATATTCTATGACATTCTACACAATGATATTCTATGACATTCTACACAATGCTATTCTATGACATTCTACACAATGATATTCTATGACATTCTACACAATGATATTCTATGACATTCTACACAATGATATTCTATGACATTCTACACAATGATATTCTATGACATTCTACACAATAATATTCTATGACATTCTACACAATGATATTCTATGACATTCTACACAATGATATTCTATGACATTCTACACAATGATATTCTATGACATTCTACACAATGATATTCTATGACATTCTACACAATGATATTCTATGACATTCTACACAATGACATTCTATGACATTCTACACAATGATATTCTATGACATTCTACACAATGACATTCTATGACATTCTACACAATGACATTCTACACAATGATATTCTATGGCATTCTACACAATGATATTCTATGACATTCTACACAATGATATTCTATGACATTCTACACAATGATATTCTATGACATTCTACACAATGATATTCTATGACATTCTACACAATGATATTCTATGACATTCTACACAATGACATTCTATGACATTCTACACAATGACATTCTACACAATGATATTCTATGACATTCTACACAATGATATTCTATGACATTCTATGACATTCTACACAATGATATTCTATGACATTCTACACAATGATATTCTATGACATTCCACACAATGATATTCTATGACATTCTACACAATGATATTCTATGACATTCTACACAATGACATTCTATGACATTCTACACAATGACATTCTACACAATGACATTCTATGACATTCTACACAATGACATTCTATGACATTCTACACAATGATATTCTATGACATTCTACACAATGATATTCTATGACATTCTACACAATAACATTCTATGACATTCTACACAATGATATTCTATAACATTCTACACAATGATATTCTATGACATTCTATACAATGATATTCTATGACATTCTACACAATGATATTCTATGACATTCTACACAATGATATTCTATGACATTCTACACAATGATATTCTATGACATTCTACACAATGATATTCTATGACATTCTACACAATGATATTCTATGACATTCTACACAATGATATTCTATGACATTCTACACAATGATATTCTATGACATTCTACACAATGATATTCTATGACATTCTACACAATGATATTCTATGACATTCTACCCAATGATATTCTATGACATTCTACACAATGATATTCTATGACATTCTACACAATGATATTCTATGACATTCTACACAATGATATTCTATGACATTCTACACAATGATATTCTATGACATTCTACACAATGACATTCTATGACATTCTACACAATGACATTCTACACAATGACATTCTATGACATTCTACACAATGACATTCTATGACATTCTACACAATGATATTCTATGACATTCTACACAATGATATTCTATGACATTCTACACAATGATATTCTATGACATTCTACACAATAACATTCTATGACATTCTACACAATGACATTCTACACAATGACATTCTATGACATTCTACACAATGACATTCTATGACATTCTACACAATGACATTCTATGACATTCTACACAATGACATGCTATGACATTCTACACAATGACATTCTATGACATTCTACACAATGACATTCTATGACATTCTATACAGTGACATTCTATGACATTCTACACAATGGTCGAGACTATTGACGCCTATACTCGATGACATTCTAGCTAAAAGCTAAACTAGATGACAAAGTAGATAAAATCTATACTTGATGACACTAACTAAAAGCTTTACTTGATGACATGGTAGCTAAAAGCTATACTCGATAACACTGTAGCTAAAAGCTATACTTGATGATACTATAGCTAACAGCTATACTTGATCACACTGTAGCTAAAAGTTATATTTGATGACACTGTAGCTAAAAGCTATATTCGATGACACTAGCTAAAAGCTATACATGATGACACTGGAGTTAAAAGCCAGTTAACCTTTTCCATAACGTAAGCTTGAACCTAACTGTCCAGCCATACGATAATCGCGAGTATATCAAGATAATCTGCTATAGAGCCGGACATTTCGTTTCCGTAGGCCAACACTGTATTGTATTTGAGTTTGTCCAGCTAGTTCATATAAAATTATTTATTAAAATTGGATTTTGTTGTAGAGAGTATGTTTTATTTCATTGAGAAATATTTATGACGTAATGAAATTATGCTTTCTCGTAGTTTCTTCAACTTTCTAGAAGGCTGCTTCTTCTGAATTCGGAAGGCTTCGGAAAAATCCATTTCTATATAAGTAGATTCACGCGGTCATTTGTTGTTGTTAATTTCTGCGTTGTGTTTATTTTATGCATAGAGACCAGTGGAATTGTACACAAGTTCAAGAATTAAATTATTTTTTCAATCATACTTGGAGTGGCTTGAGATATTATAATTATTAAAGAGTGGCTGCATCATTTAGTTGACAATACTTAATAATAATAATGGTTATTTATATAGCTCTTCTATCCATACTTTTTTAGCATGATCAGTGCGCTCTAGAAGATTATTACGTCCACTAGTCCCAAAACTCCTGCAGGGCGGCAGGGATCGGTCGGTGGCAGGGTTGAACCCGGAACGTGTCAGTTTGTTTTTAGTTGACAGTCCGGTGAACTAACTGCAGGACCAGCCGGCTTCACAGCAAGAATAAAACAAAGACCATCTTCTTAAAATGGGTAGAACGTAGAGATTTAATAAATGGAAACATCTCCTTACAGATCTAAATGTAGACAAACTAAATTTCTCTTTTCCTTTTTCTTTCAAACAAAAAAATTTGTTGAATGATTCTCAAATCTCTTACTCTTTCTCCCATCATGAATTTTGTTTACTTTTTCTCCCATCATGCATTTTGTTTACTTTTTCTCCCATCATGCATTTTGTTTACTTTTTATCCCATCATGCATTTTGTTTACTTTTTCTCCCATCATGCATTTTGTTTACTTTTTCTCCCATCATGCATTTTGTTTACTTTTTATCCCATCATGCATTTTGTTTACTTTTTCTCCCATCATGCATTTTGTTTACTTTTTCTCCCATCATGCATTTTGTTTACTTTTTCTCCCATCATGCATTTTGTTTACTTTTTCTCCCATCATGCATTTTGTTTACTTTTTCTCCCATCATGCATTTTGTTTACTTTTTCTCCCATCATGCATTTTGTTTACTCTTTCTCCCATAATGCATTTTGTTTACTCTTTCTCCCATCATGCATTTTGTTTACTCTTTCTCCCATCATGCATTTTGTTTACTCTTTCTCCCATCATGCATTTTGTTTACTCTTTCTCCCATCATGCATTTTGTTTACTCTTTCTCCCATCATGCATTTTGTTTACTTTTTCTCCCATCATGCATTTTGTTTACTCTTTCTCCCATCATGCATTTTGTTTACTTTTTCTCCCATCATGCATTTTGTTTACTCTTTCTCCCATCATGCATTTTGTTTACTTTTTATCCCATCATGCATTTTGTTTACTTTTTCTCCCATCATGCATTTTGTTTACTTTTTCTCCCATCATGCATTTTGTTTACTTTTTCTCCCATCATGCATTTTGTTTACTCTTTCTCCCATAATGCATTTTGTTTACTCTTTCTCTCATCATGCATTTTGTTTACTCTTTCTCCCATCATGCATTTTGTTTACTCTTTCTCCCATCATGCATTTTGTTTACTCTTTCTCCCATCATGCATTTTGTTTACTCTTTCTCCCATCATGCATTTTGTTTACTTTTTCTCCCATCATGCATTTTGTTTACTCTTTCTCCCATCATGCATTTTGTTTACTTTTTCTCCCATCATGCATTTTGTTTACTCTTTCTCCCATCATGCATTTTGTTTACTCTTTCTCCCATCATGCATTTTGTTTACTCTTTCTCCCATCATGCATTTTGTTTACTTTTTCTCCCATCATGCATTTTGTTTACTCTTTCTCCCATCATGCATTTTGTTTACTCTTTCTCCCATCATGCATTTTGTTTACTTTTTCTCCCATCATGAATTTTGTTTACATGTATGAATACATTTCACCTTCTATACAAATATCAAAGTTTTCTCTTTCATTCCTCTACTCTTCCTTACACTTTCATTTCTCATTATGTCATTCATTCTTCACATTTATCATATCTTACTAAATACAATTTTGTTATCTTTTCATTCACTGTTCATTCAAATGTGTACACTCAATCGAAAATCATACTCATTCTAACATACACACACACACACATACACTCATACCTACACATGTACACCCACCCACACACAAACACACACGTTCAAACACACACTCACACATATACATACATACACATACACTCACACATACATACATACACACACATACACTCACACACACACATACACACACACACACACATACACACACATACACTCACACACACATACACACACATACACTCACACATACACATACACACACACATACACTCATACTTACACATGTACACCCACCCACACACAAACACACACGTTCAAACACACACTCACACACATACATACATACACACACTTACACTCACACATACATACATACACACACATACACTCACACACACACATACACACACATACATTCACACATACACATACACACACATACACTCACACATACACTCACACATACACACATACACACACATACACACACATACACTCACACATACATACACTTAATGCACAAACAAACATTCAAACAGACCCACACAGACACACACACAGACACAACCCCCCGAGAACCGGGCGATTCCATATTAAATTATTTTCTCCCTAAAAGAAAAAGCGAAGAACCATCAGCAAGGGACATAACTAGTGTTAAATGACTACACAAAAACACTTATTGGAGACACTATCTAAGGGAAGATAACCGTCTCCCATTACCGTCCTGGCCACATTAAATAGGCGAGTTCTCCCACGCTCTGTGTTACTGTGATGTCTATTCTAAGATTTCCAGAGTTAGAGACTACACAATTTTTTCTCACCATTCCGTAGTATTCTCTATGACAGTTTTTTTTTGTTCTATTTATAGTATTTAGAGTTTTGATAATGAATGGGTTGAATTTCTATTGTGATATTATTGTCTTTAGAGTATAAACTCCACCCATTAAATGTTCCATTCAACTCATGTGTTATGTTTACCTACATAGTGGTTGTGGTGAAATGTTTTGGAAAGAATGTTATTTTGAAACACACACATCAACCAAAGATTAGCAATGAAAAATAAATAAATAAAATCACAATCTTTGTTTTTATACGACAGAATATTAGAAGATTATGTAAGCAAAGATATTAATTAATATTTGTAAAGGTAATATAAGCCAAGATTATATCGGCAAAGATTATATAAGCAAAGAATATATACGCAAAGCGTATATAGGCAAAGATTCTAGGCTTTAGGCAAAGATTATATAGGTAAAGATTATATAGACAAATATTATGTAGGCAAAGCATATGTAGGCAAATATTATATGGGCAAAGAGTATGTTTGCAAATATTAAAAGGGTTAAGATTATATAGACAAATATTATGTAGGCTGAATTAAGTACGCAAAGATTATATAAGCAAAGATTAGGCTATATAAGCAAAGATTATATTTGCAAAGGTAATAAAAGCAAATAATCTATAGGCAAATATTTTATAGGCAAAGATTATATAAGCAAAGTTTATATAACAAAGATTATATAGACAAAGATTATATAAGCAAAGATTATAAAAAACATTATATGGGCAAAGATTATATATGCAAAGATTATAAAATCAAAGATTATGTATGCAAGAATTATACAAGGAAAGGAAATTATATAAGGTATATGCAAAGATTCTAGACTATAGGCAAAGATTGTATAGAAGCAAAGATTATATTGGCAAAGATTATATATGCAAAGATTGTAGGTTATAGGCAAGGAGTATATAGGTAAAAATTAAAGAGGCAAATAATATGTTGGCAAAGATTAAATTAGGAAAAGATTATATAAGCAAAAATGATATGGAGTTTAAATAGGTAAAGATTATGTGGGCAAAGATTATATTGGGCAAAAATTATTTGGGCAAAGATTTTGTGGGCAAAGATTAAATAGGCAAAGATTATATAACAAAGATTATGTAGACAAAGATTATGTAGGCACAAATTGTTTTGGCAAAGATTATATAGGCTGAGATTATTTAAGCAAAGATTATAAAGGCAAAGATTACATAACTAAAGATAATATAAGCAAAGATTATCAACGCAAAGATTATATTGGCAAAGTTTATTTAGGCAAAGATTATAGGCTTTATGCAAAAATTATATAGGTAAGATTATATGAGCTAAGATTATGTAGCCAACGATTATGTAGGCAAAAATTATGAAAGGAAAGATTATATGGACAAAGCTTATGTTGGCAAAGATTAAATAGACAAAGATTAAATAGGCAAAGATTATATAGGCAAAGATTATAAGGCAAAGATTATGTAGGCAACGATTATGTAGGCAACGATTATGTAGGCAAAGATTATGTAGGCAAAGATTATGTTGGCAAAGATTATACAGTTAAAGATTATACGGGCAAAGATTATTTTGGAAAAGATCAAATAGGCAAAGATTAAATAGGCACAGGTTATATAGGCAAAGATTATGTAAGCTGATGTAAAGATTGTCTGTAAAGACTGCTTCCTCGCAATGACTCAGTATTTCCACTGAACATGGGACTGTGTGGCTGACACAAAACATTTACTCTCCCGACTGGTTTCGTCGTGTATAAGAGGATACTGTAAGACTAAACTGAGTCCTGACTAACAATCAAGATGTGAGTCCCCTTAGCGTTTACCTTTGAATTGATCTAGCTGTAACATAAGGCCAATGCAGAGCAGTCCAGATACCTTTGAATTGATCTAGCTGTAACATAAGGCCAATGCAGAGCAGTCCAGATACCTTTGAATTGATCTAGCTGTAACATAATGCCAATGCAGAGCAGTCCAGATACCTTTGAATTGATCTAGCTGTAACATAAGGCCAATGCAGAGCAGTCCAGATACTTTTGAATTGATCTAGCTGTAACATAATGCCAATGCAGAGCAGTCCAGATACCTTTGAATTGATCTAGCTGTAACATAAGGCCAATGCAGAGCAGTCCAGATACCTTTGAATTGATCTAGCTGTAACATAAGGCCAATGCAGAGCAGTCCAGATACTTTTGAATTGATCTAGCTGTAACATAATGCCAATGCAGAGCAGTCCAGATACCTTTGAATTGATCTAGCTGTAACATAATGCCAATGCAGAGCAGTCCAGATACCTTTGAATTGATCTAGCTGTAACATAATGCCAATGCAGAGCAGTCCAGATACCTTTGAATTGATCTAGCTGTTACATAAGGCCAATGCAGAGCAGTCCAGATACCTTTGAATTGATCTAGCTGTAACATATGGTCAATGCAGAGCAGTCCAGATACCTTTGAATTGATCTAGCTGTAACATAATGCCAATGCAGAGCAGTCCAGATACCTTTGAATTGATCTAGCTGTAACATAAGGCCAATGCAGAGCAGTCCAGATAGTCGTCTTTTTACTCTTCGAAACAACAATAGAAGATGAAACTGACATATCTCTGCCGGCAACCCATTTCTTTAATATTTAGCAATCTTTTGAACTGCCAGAGTTAAAGAATGTGATAAATAAATATATCACCTGCTATCTCCGCCCCTACGATAACCCAGGGGATGCCCGGGGCCCGGTTATCGGGGCGCCGACTCGCTCCCACGCTCAAAATAGACTTATTATTTATTTCTATGTTAATTTATGAAATTATTTTTATGTGTTGCTATCAGCATAAATTGTTGTCACTGTGTTAGTTGCAATAAAAGGTTTATTCTGTTCTCATGAAATATATCTATTCTGTTTTAATAACATAAATATTTTTTTCTTCTTATATCTTAGATCTAGTCTGTTCTATTGTATTAAATCTATTTTGTTCTAATAACTTAGATCTAGTCTGTTCTATTGTATTAAATCTATTTTGTTCTAATAACTTAGATCTAGTCTGTTCTATTGTTATTAATTATTTTGTTCTAATATATTAAATCTATTTTGTTCTAATATCTTAGATCTAGTCTGTTTAGTTGGATTACCCTACTTTCTTTCTGGCTTCATTTTATTTTTCAGCCTTATACTTTTAGTTTATTCTCACAATAATTCTGTCTATTACTTATTGCTAATATTAATCTAACCTGTGTGTTTCTTTAAATAAAAACATCATGTTTCCACAAAATTTATTGTTTCTGAAATTGTTTCTCAAATTGTTTCTGATTTTTATTCTTTTTTTTTTCCTCAACATTGTTCAGTAATAGTTCAAATAATTGAAATGATTTTAAACATTCTCAGTATTGTAGGTTGAAAAATATTTTGGTTAAAATACGTAAAGAGCCGGCTAGTTTAAAAACACAAAAACACAATGTTTCCATTGAGTCTAGGCTGCACAATGGTGCATATAAATACATGATTAGGCTATGATGAAATACCAAACTAATATCTTCGCTATCTGTGTCTGACTTAATTTCTAATTAGGCAATAAATAACACTATGGGCATTGTCGTTGAGCAACCATTAAAGTGTACTATATAACTGGATAGAACGAAATTAATATATTTACATGATACGTTGAGTACAAAGAAAATATATTGTTTTTTTTACGTTAGAGAATCGGCGTTCACAAAAATGTATTTTGGCGCCATATTTGACCGTCCAGTTTCTTATCTTATAATATATTACACACGCTCCTTCTATAAAGAACATGATTGGGTCCTACCCTCATTCGTGGTCTAGTCTTGCATCCTGGTGATCCTTATTAGTGTTTTAAATAATGTTAAGTTAATGTTAAGTTACTGGTTTTCCGGGTTTGTTGGGCAAATCCATTCCATGCCCGAATGCCGCTAGGGAAGAAAAATAGCTTATATGCATTTGTTCTCGCCTAAGGCATAAGAAAAGTGTTTTTGTCCTTATGTTTATCTGATATTTGCAGTACCCTCTCCCAGGCTGTACATATAGACAATGAAGTCAATAGGATAGTCAGAAGACTCCGGTCTAATGTATAAAATCGGAGTGGCGTCCAGCTGCAAAGCAAATTAAAAGTATATGCAGCAGCTGTTCTACCAATCCTTCTGTATGCATGTGAGACCTGGACCGTGTATAGCCACTACGACAGGAAGCTGAATCACTTCCATCTGATCTGCCTACGGAAGCTTTTAAGGACCAAATGGCAGGACAAGATCCCGGACACTGAGGTGCTCGCACAGACCAACACGCCAAGCATCTACACCATATTAGGAAAAGCCCAGCTAAGATGGGTAGGTCATGTTGTGCGCATGCCAAAAGGACGACTACCCAAGAAAAAAATTTCTATGGTGAACTAGTCGCAGGAAAGCGCCTGCGCGGAGGGCAAAAGAAGAGGTTTAAAGACACATTAAAGGCCTCCTTATTAAAACTTTGAAATTGATCCTAAAAACTTGGAAAACCCGACCGAGGACCTATCCTCTTGGCGCAACAAGACTTTCACTGGAGCAGCAGTTCACGAAGATAAAAGGCGAAGGGTCGCAATTGAAAAGTGACACCTCAGTAGATCCAGTTCAGTCATCTCCGCTACAACTGACCATCAAGCCACGCATCCGTGCTTCCATTGCGGCCAACACTTTCGGGCAAGAATAGGCCTCATCAGTCATCTCCGGACCCACAATCAAGTATGACTCTGTCAGAGGATGGTCTTCATTAAAACCGGTGGACAAGCTTCGTCATGATATTTGAGCATTGTAACATATTGTGGACAAGCTTCGTCATGATATTTGAGCATTGTAACATATTGTGGACAAGCTTCGTCATGATATTTGAGCATTGTAACATATTGTGGACAAGCTTCGTCATGATATTTGAGCATTGTAACATATTGTGGACAAGCTTCGTCATGATATTTGAGCATTGTAACATATTGTGGACAAGCTTCGTCATGATATTTGAGCATTGTAACATATTGTGGACAAGCTTCATCGTGATATTTGAGCATTGTAACATATTGTTATTGCATTTCTAAATTAGAATGTGATGCTTTATTTACCATTCGTCAACATCATTAGTTCCATAGTATCGGAAGACGATTAGATTTGCGCTCTTGTGATTTGGTCAGCCTTACAACTTTTCTATTTGCCCTTCTGTCCTCTAGTGTTTCTAGACTTAGTGATTTGACTATTGGTGTTACTCTTGTCAGATATGAATATTCACTAGTAATGAACCATACAGTTCTTTTCTGAATTTGTTATTATTTTGTTATGTTTTCTTTAGTTGATGGATCCCATGCCCTGACAATTTAGCCCACAACGTTTAGCGAGTTGTCGAGGGTAATAAATTAATTTCTGGAACTATAGACTCCTATAGAGATATTAATTTCTTATTATGACTTTGTTATTATACGGCCTACTACACAATCTATTACAATGCTTAGATAGACCAAAGACCGCTTGCTAGGCCTGAATTCTTATAGCTGAAATGTTAGTTTGCGCATGTGCGGCCTTCAATACGTCCTCAAGTCTTCCGGTGCACATTAAAGACTATAATGAGCTGTACCACTTGCTCTATTTTAAGAGCTTAACACTTGTTTTTTTTTCCGTGCGCACACTGTCTTAAATGACTCCTAAACTTCCCAAAAGACTTCCGCTGTATACAACTTTCGATTTTAGTCTCAGTTTTCCATTGAGAAAAAATCTGAGCGAATAACTAGACCGAAAATCTAGAGGACTTTCTCAGTAAGGCGACAGGGCAGTTATTCCTAACTACGAGTTAGGGGAGTTGGGAGGGATGGGGGCAGTAATTTTTTTTACTAGTGATTACGTCTCTCCCACGATGTACCAGCGCCCTCCACCCCCTGCCCTCCCCTTAACGCGTAAGTTTCGCCGTTTCCCAGAAAACACCTGTCGCCCTACATACGTGCACTTTTTAATGAGCAGTGTGAAAGTGGCTGCGCCCCGCAGGGCGCTTGCTTCAGATCGTGAGTACCGTCCTGGGATGATCGTCCCGCAGGGCCCGTTTCTCCCCCCCCCCCCCACTTCCAAGTCCCCCCCCCCCATCTTTTCCCGACCAGCCACTCCGCCCCAACACCTCAACCGTAATTGTCTTGAAGTACAGTAGAGAGAAGAATTGTATGAGAGCAGGTTCCATAGATGTGGCCCCGTTGGGATTAGAGAGGGTGGGGGCTAAGGCTTGGGGCGAGGCCGGGGTGGAGGGAGGGGTGAATTGTAACAAGGCTGGAATTGTCTGGACGCTTCAACTGAAACCTGATCTTAAGAAAAGTTCGTCAGAGTTGAGCGCATGAGACCTGGCGTGTGAGTGACAGTTTGCTGTGGCGTGTTGTGTTGAGTAGCGCTTTACAATGTGTACAAACACATCAAGCTATAAACACACACACCCTAAATCACTTTACTTGACAAAGACACATACTGACAGAAACATACACAGAGAAATAGACATTCACAGATACACATTCACAGATACATATTCCCAGATACACATTCACAGATACACATTCACAGATATACATTCACAGATACATATTCACAGATACACATTCACAGATACATATTCACAGCTACATATTTACAGATACACATTCACAGATGCATATTCACAGATACACATTCACAAATACATATTCACAGATACACATTCACAGATGCATATTCACATATATATTAACAGATACACATTCACAGATACACATTCACAGATACACATTCGCAGATACATATTCACAGATACACATTCACAGATACATATTTACAGATACACATTTACAGATACACATTCACAAATATTCACTCACAGATACACATTCACTGATACTAATTCACAGACACATATTCACAGATACAAATTCACATATAACTATTCCCAAATACACATTCACAGATACACATTTACAGATACATATTCACATATACACATTCACAGATACACATTCACAGATACATATTCGCAGATACACATTCACAGATACACATTCACAGATATACATTCACTGATACTAATTCACCGACACATATTCTCTGATACATATTCACTGATACATATTTACAGATATACATTCACAAATACATATTCACAGATACACATTCACAGATACATATTTACAGATACACATTCACAGCTACATATTTACAGATACACATTCACAGATGCATATTCACAGATACACATTCACAAATACATATTCACAGATACACATTCACAGATGCATATTCACAGATATACATTCACAGATACACATTTACAGATACATATTCACATATACACATTCACATATACACATTCACTATACATATTCGCAGATACACATTCACAGATACACATTCACAGATATACATTCACTGATACTAATTCACCGACACATAATCTCTGATACATATTCACTGATACATATTTACAGATATACATTCACAAATACATATTCACAGATACAAATTCACAGATACACATTCATAAATACACATTCACTGATAAACATTAACCGATACACATTCACAGATACACATTCACAGATAATTATTCACAGATACACATTCACAGATACACATTCATAGACACACATTCACAGATACACATTCACAGATAAACATTTACAGATACACATTCACAGATACACATTCACAGATACACATTCACAGATAAATATTCACAGATACACATTCACACATTCACAGATACACATTTACATATATACATGGTTTCGGCTGCGATTAATGAATGTTAAGTTTCCATCATTGTCTTATACATTACGGACGCTCCTTCTATAAAGAAGATTATTGCATCCTACGCTCATCCGTGGTCCGATTCTAGTCTTGCATTTGTATTAATGTTTTAAATGATATTAAGTTACTGGTTTTCCTGGTTTGTTCGGTAACCCATTCCATGCCCGAATGCCACTCAGATGAAGATGTTTATGTATTACAAAACGTATACATTTTAAGTGTATGCCCTTGTGAGAATGTTCACCCACCCCTTTATTTTTCTGTCCATCTATTGACATTATATAATATACTTTTCAACCTTTTATTTTAAATAATGAGTAGTTTAGAAGGACAAGTTCTTAAATTAAACATTGTAAAATAATTTTACTATAAAAATATTATGTGCTTCATAAATCTGTTATCAACCCATGACACCATCATGATTATCCTATCCTTGCTTGACCTATCCTCATTTCTATTATCCCCAATTGTCCACACAGAACAGAAATTACTTGTCTGTGGCCAGTACACGAGTTATAGTACGTGTGGTCATGTGGTCACTTGATAATTACTAATAATAATGGTCATTTCTTATTGCTCTTCTATCCATGCTATTAAACTTAGCAAGCTCAGTGCGCTCTTGGCGTGAATTGCAGTGGCAGATATATTAGCCAAATAGAAAGGTCTTTAAGTTCTTTTCAATAGACTCTCTTGTCTCAGATTCTCTCAATGTCTGATGTAAACTGCTGCATAAAGTATGCGCCACAGATTCAAATGAGTGCATTCCCACATACTTCTTTTTGTGTCCAGCCACACTTTGAGTTTTAAGGAGTGACTGTGATGAAAAGCCACCATACCCATTATATCCAATTTGATAAAAGAATATATTAAAAATATGTAACACTTTTTATTTATTTAATGTTCGGTCATGTATTTCTAGCTTTTCCTGTGGTCCCCCAACAAATGACACATCTGCTTTGTGTGACATATGTCATGATGCCAGCTATGAGAGCGATTACGTCATGAGCAATCAGGCGATAACAGAGTAAGGCGCTGACTCTGGGCGCAGTAACTTGACGACTTGATACAAGAATACAATTACATGTGTATTAATATCTTGCAGACAATGTTCCTTGTAGAAACACACTTCTCTAAATTGTACGCGCCAGTTAGAACACAGACGGTTTATCCTCTGGCATAGTCTGACCCCCTCTCATGTACGACATCGTCTGCAAGGAGCCCGCCATTGCCCGCTTTAAATTTGAATATTTTTTTTCTTTTAAACCCAAGATCCTAATTCACAGTGAAGGTTTCAGACTGCATCAAAAGGAAATATTTGGGGGGAACTACTTCATCTGATTAAACAAAAACTGGTGATCGCTGCCCCCCCCCCCCCCCCCAAACTCACGTCTGCTCACAACTGCTGGAATTAATCTTCCGGGAAACGGTCTTGTAGTCCGGGAATAGACCCACAAAAACCATTGTCCAGTGACGCCTTTGTACATGAAGTAGTAGAGGGGTGGTCCCACCCTTGTTATCTCCGACGGCCATCTTCCCTTGATGACGGTGGGCAGCATTAATAATACTCTGAGAACATTTTTCCCAAAACTGGAGAACAATAAAAAAAAGGGGGGGGGGGGAAAGGGGTGAGAACTCTTAACAAGCCTGGAATGTAACGCGCGCTTGGAATCCTGTGTCCTCGTGCCCCTCTTAAAGACTTCACTATCTCACCAGGCGGAACTGTGAGAAAAAATATGGTGCTGGGAGGGGGGAGAATTAGGGAGTAAAACTCTGGCATTCTACGCTCGGTATTCTCCCCCTGCTACAGGTTGACATAACTCGGCACTCACGTCCAAATATTTCAAGGGGAGATAAACAAAGCGAAAACTTGAATTTTTTAATGAAGCCATAAATAAAGGGATTTCACTGTGAATTCAGTAGAAATGTTATCATTTATATTTCTCATTTTTATTTCTCTTTTTTTTTCTCATTTATATTTCTCATTTATATTTCTCATTTATATTTATATTTCATTTATATTTATATTTCTCATTTATATTTCTAATTTATATTTCTAATTTATATTTCTCATTTATATTCCTCATTTATATTCCTCACTTATATTCCTCATTTATATTTCTCATTTATATTTCTCATTTATGTTTCTTATTTATAGGTTATATAAAATACAAATATCAGAAGTCTTAAGATATTAAAACGTAACATTTAAAAAAATACTTCTTTAACACTTTAGCTTGATGTAACAACTGAACTTTATTCTTATTCTCTACATCTTATTAAAGCACATTACATTAGCACATCACAGCCAATCACTCCCTATTCATACACCTCCACGAGACATCTATGAACAAAGTTCACTCTGACCAGCCAGTCACATACACCACAACGCAGGGCATTCAGGTCACAGACCGGTCAACACATTACAGTCCAATGTGTGTCATTTAGTCTCAGTCAGTTTATAATTATTACGTCCCTTACACACTCATAGTTATACAGTCACTATTACTGTCACAATATGATTCAGTCATTAAACTAAACTGTATATAAGAAAATTATCAACAAAACGTTATATAATACAAACATTATAAAAGCCCACTTAATATTTACTGATCGCCGCCAAAACCCTGTAATGTTGTTGTTTTTCTAATACATTCAAATATAGCATCAAATTATCTAACTTAACAAAAACTCAGAATGTGTGTATAATTATTTCCCTTGTCAATTTTATAAGACTATAGACTTTTAAATTCAATGAGAACAAACACAATACAATTATTTTTTTATATTCAACTTTGTATTATTTTTCTTGTGCATAGTTTGAAAACCAAATAATAGTTCAGTATTTAATGAATGGCTCCAATAGTTGAATTTATTGAAGTTTGAACTCTCTAGTATTTAAGTTAGCAGAAGATTGTGTGGCCAACACTTGAGCTATGGGCATTAGAAGAGTGCATTTAAAGCCAGAGTTTCACTAAGGCAATGGAGAGACATTGGTGGATTACTGGATAGATGGATGGATGGATGGATGGATAGGTGGGTGGATAGAGGATGGATTGATGGATGGAATGATCTATGGATTTCAAGGATAAATTGATGGATAGATTGATGAATGGAATGATCGATGGATTTGAAGGATAAATTGATTGATTGATAGATGGAATGATCGATGAATTTAAAAGATAAATTGATGGATAGATTGATGGCTGGAATGATCGATGGATTTAAAGGGTAAATTGATGGATAGATTGGTGGATGGAATGATCGATGGATTTAAATGATAAATTGATTGATAGATTGATGGATGGTATGATCGATGAATTTAAAGGATAAATTGATGGATAGATTGATAAATGGAATTATCTATGGATTAAAGGATAAATTGATGGATGGATTGAATGATCGATGGATTTAAAAGATAAATTGATGGATAGATTGATGGATGGAATGATCGATGAATTTAAAGGATAAATTGATGGATAGATTGATGGATGGAATGATCGATGAATTTAAAGGATAAATTGATGGATAGATTGATGGATGGAATGATCGATGAATTTAAAGGATAAATTGATGGATAGATTGATGGATGGAATGATCGATGAATTTAAAGGATAAATTGATGGATAGATTGATGGATGGAATGATCGATGAATTAAAAGGATTAATTGATGGATAGATTGATGGATGGAATGATCGATGAATTTAAAGGATAAATTGATGGATAGATTGATAGATGGAATGATCAATTGATTAAATTTTTTTTTAAAAATAGACTGATAGGTGGTTCAGTAGCATAACCAGTGGGAGCAGAGGTAGCGGTTGCTCCCCCTACGACCATTTTTAAAAAAAGGGCCTTTTCGGGGGAAAAGTTATTATTTTTATTAATAATTTTAACAAGCCGCGAAGCACAATTAATGCTGTTTCAAATTTTTTTCTTTCAATTGCATTTCAACAATTTAATTTATTACAATCATTTTGAATCATTCAGCGTGCCAACAGCATGAAAGTCAAACTGATCAACTATATTATTTTTATAAGACAATTGATTTAGTGCCGTAGCAAGACCAAGACCAAAAGAAAAGGAGCGTAATAGAGAAAATCATTATATTTAATGAAAAAAATTACCTGTTTGTTATTATCAGCTTTTTAAACAAAATCCATTCATAGCTAATACACAATTTCATTACTCAACTTACACATTAACAGTTATCAACATTTGAATTAAGTTGTCAAGAAATTATTTTAGTA
The DNA here is from genome assembly GCA_949126835.1 of Anisus vortex. NCBI lineage: Eukaryota > Metazoa > Mollusca > Gastropoda > Planorbidae > Anisus > Anisus vortex. Next base: position 35,970,220 of record OX421505.1, on the reverse strand, counting down.
ATAGAGATTAATACTTTAATGTTTGATCTCAGAATAACTGAGATTTATTCTAACATATTATTATAACTCGAAGGAAACTTATCGCGATGAGATAGCAAGAGAGAGCTAAAAGTAGACTAAAAATTATACAAACTGGGTAGTAATTTTAATGTTTAAAAATGAACATATCATAATGCTCATGTCTTTAGTCATAAAATATTCATATAATTATCAACTATCTTGTGTAATTTGATCATTGTAGAGTTATTAATTTTAAACCATTATTTTTTTTAAAAGGAAACAAAAAAAACATCTTAGAAATATTAATGTAAATAGAACGGGCTAATTATTTCCCTTGAAGTAAATTCTCCAAATTTGATGCTAGTGATACCAAACGAGTTAATTGTTTTAATATAACTAGTGTACTTCTGAAAATGCTCATCTATCTTAATTAATTTGCCGTAAATTAGGGAAAGAGTTAAATGTTTTGAAATTGATTTCATGGAAAGATATGCCCAGTTTTAATGCAAATCCATTCCAGTTGCCCAAATATTCAAGTGCTTTTGGACCCAGTCTTGTAAATTGAAGTTTAAATCACTGAAACGTGTCACCAAGTCATACAGAAACATTGGCTTCAACAGTCAGTTCTTCTCATTCATAAACGGAAGTGTTTTTTTTCCATTAAGTTACATCATAATTGCTACCAGACTAACCTATGCTATCTATCCAATACTTTCACTATACTCCGTATGACTTTCTTCTAGAAGAGACTTGAGAAACTATAAACAACTATTAACAATAGATTCAATTACAGATTGCAAGTCCAATGATGGGAGCTTTGCGTACAAACACTCTTGAACTAAAACAGTCGACGTCCAGTGTCATTTCCCATGTATTTGGCCATACAGCACCCACTAATTATGCTAACATACGTTGTTTTCACTTGCATTTAAACAATATCCTTTGAGGTCTTTCGCGTGCCACTGAAAATCGTTTTTCGTGCCAAGTCTGGCACACGTGCCTTAGGTTGCGTTAATTCTATATATAGCCTATTTTTTTATACATGTTCATCCCGAAAATGAGCATTAGATGCAATCAATTTTGCAGAAATTCCCATCACTATTAGCTACTAGACAAAGAATCGTGAATGGTTAAATAAAAACTGCACTATTATACAGTGTGTGTATCCTGAGGCACAGGGTTTTCTTATAACACTTGATACGAACAAATTCTTAGTTGTTCTATTAATCTGGAAAAATTGCTAAAAGTTGGGCCTTTTTCTAAAATTTCGCTCCCCCTAGCGTCAAAACCTGGCTACGCCACTGAGGTGGTTGGGTGAGTGGAGAAACATATAGTCAGATAGAGAGAGATGTAGGGATCAGGTAGGACATAGAGAGAGAGGTAGGGATCAGGTAGGACATAGAGAGAGAGATGTAGGGATCAGGTAGGACATAGAGAGAGAGGTAGGGATCAGGTAGGACATAGAGAGAGAGGTAGGGATCAGGTAGGACATAGAGAGAGAGGTAGGGATCAGGTAGGACATAGAGAGAGAGGTAGGGATCAGGTAGGACAGAGAAAGAGAGTTAGGGATCAGGTAGGACAGAGAGAGAGAGGTAAAGATCAGGTAGGACATAGAGAGAGAGGTAGGGATCAGGTAGGACAAAGAGAGAGAGGTAGGGATCAGGTAGGACATAGAGAGAGAGGTAGGGATCAGGTAGGACATATAGAGAGAGGTAGGGATCAGGTAGGACATAGAGAGAGAGGTAGGGATCAGGTAGGACATGGAAAGAGAGGTAGGGATCAGGTAGGACATAGAGAGAGAGGTAGGGATCAGGTAGGACATGGAAAGAGAGGTAGGGATCAGGTAGGACATAGAGAGAGAGATGTAGGGATCAGGTAGGACATAGAGAGAGAGGTAGGGATCAGGTAGGACATAGAGAGAGAGGTAGGGATCAGGTAGGATATAGAGAGAGAGGTAGGGATCGGGTAGGACATAGAGAGAGAAGTAGGGATCAGGTAGGACATAGAGAGAGAGGTAGGGATCAGGTAGGACATAGAGAGAGAGGTAGGGATCAGGTAGGACATAGAGAGAGAGGTAGGGATCAGGTAGGACATAGAGAGAGAGGTAGAGATCAGGTAGGACATAGAGAGAGATGTAGGGATCAGGTAGGACATAGAGAGAGAGGTAGGGATCAGGTAGGACATAGAGAGAGAAGTAGGGATCAGGTAGGACATAGAGAGAGAGGTAGGGATCAGGTAGGACATAGAGAGAGAGGTAGGGATCAGGTAGGACATAGAGAGAGAGGTAGGGATCAGGTAGGACATAGAGAGAGAAGGCTAGAGAAGGGAGAGTAGGGAACATAAAGTTAGGAATAGAGAGGGGAGTGGGGCGAGGGAGGTAATGATAGAGAGGAAAGAGGGGAAAGGGAGAGAGAGGGGAGAGAGATGAAGAAAAGAAAGAGGCGGGGGGGTGGAGAGCTGAATGTAGTCTATGTGTGGTACACTATTGTCTACAAGTGTTTTAAGAATGAAAAGATAGTATTACAACTCCCACACAGACAACTGAGAGCACTTTCCCCTTGCTGTGAGTAGCCTGGTCTCAGGTCCAGTGATTGAGTTCAGACAGAGGAGCACAGGTCAGCCTCCACCCAGTAGGGTGTAAATTTAAAAGCCCCTCCACTCGGTGTTGACGTCTGCTTGATAAGTTTGCACACGTACAGGCGGGAGTCAGGGGTCAATCCATGTCAGGAACATCAGGGTGTGGCGAGTGGGGGGGGGGGGGGATGCAGGACACCTGCAGATAGACGGTGGGAGAGAGGGGGCGGGCAGGGTAAAGCGGAATTCTCCAAAATACCGAAACATTGAAATGAGTAAATACTTTCTATTATAAGAAATTATAAGAAATTTTATTATAAGAAATTCTATTATAAGAAATTATAAGAAATTCTATTATAAGAAATTATAAGAAATTCTATTATAAGAAATTATAAGAAATTCTATTATAAGAAAATATATGAAATTCTTTTATCAGAAATGATAAGAAATTCTATAATAAAAAATTTTTAGAAATTCTATTATAAGAATTTGATATTTTGAGTCTCCTGATTCAATAATACAAATATAAATAAAACTATAAGTATTAAATGAAGTTGTTTTATTGCTAAATGTCTAAGTAGGCCTATAGGTACTGTTACGAAATGCCGTTTCATAATTATTAATAACTGCGAAGATATTTTAAATGTCTATTGTTAATTGTAGTTGAACACTAATGTGCCGTAGAGAGTTTTTAGTTGATCAATGAATACCTCCCTTAGTTAAATAAATACTGAAAGATCCCTCTATACATGGCGTCTCATAGCGTCTCTTTTATTAACGTTTTCGGATATTAATTTAATCGATTACTAAAATGATAATGAATATTTTCTATCAAACTTCAAATGCATCAGGCAGAGTTATTGTCTCTTGGAGTGGATACGAATATGAAATAGATTCGATTAAACGCCCAAACGGACTGACTATAAAAAGCACTGTAACTGACGCCCGCTCTCTTTCCCTGTACATTTGCTAAAGGAAGCTATGCTAATATTGAATATACTCTGATGCTAACTGAATACTACAATGCTTTATTCATACGGATTATCGTGTTTTCTAATACCATTCTAATGGATAATATCTTTAAAACTACTATGTGTATTCACACTTATTCTATGTGCCTAGCTGATACGCTTGCATAATATTATCGTCTTTTTACCTTGGAATATTAACTTGTCAACCCAAAAATCTCATCCAAATTGGAAACCCCTTTTTAATATTATATATACCCAATTAAATTCGTTATTAACTTTTGACGATGGATTACTTTACTTATTCTCGTTAAATTGTTTGTGGTGTAGTTACAACTATTTATTCATCAACTTAAATGAATCATGTATTCCGATTTACAACTAAGAGCCTATATCAATTGACACTGTAATGAATGGTGAACTCAATGCTATACATAGTCGAAGCGCTCAGGGAGAATAAACCAGGACCTACCTTAGACACGTTTACAAAATAATTAAAATGAGTAAATACTAAACTCAATACAATAATATACAATAATATACATTTGCTGTGCTGAATAATAATCATTGAACTGTTTAATAACACCTATGAATAATAATATCAATACTCTTTCATAATGAGGGCTCAAGCCAAAAATACATCATACCGTTCATACCTATATCAATTCAAGCACCTGCAAGTCATCTGAAAGAACTATAATATTAAAGTAACTGGTTGTCATAAATATATAATAACATTGACCAGTATACTAACAACAAACTAACTTTTGGCATGTACAAAAGTGTAGATGACCACTAGTATATAGTCGATGCAATACCATATAACTGACAATAATGTAAGGATTCCTATCACATCATTAATGGTCAGGTGGTAATGTAATAGTACATAGAATATCAGACGGATAGACTTACAGACTTAAAGACATACAGACACAGAGATAAAGGATTAATAGTTGGCTGAATTAATATATTGGTAGATAGATAGACAGACAGACGGATAGATAGATAGATAGATAGATAGATAGATAGATAGATAGATAGATAGATAGATAGATAGACATAAATAGATAGCTGTGATTACATCCACCTGTTACAGTGACTTTAACTATCTGATCTAGAATAAAACCTGATGTGAATTGTAGCAGACATAAAACCTACAGAACTCCACACACAGGTTTCATGTCACTGCCTCGGTAGTCCAGCCTCTAGTGGTCTCTCTTGGTGTTAACTTGACTGTTTACTCTTTAATTACTGACAACACAATCCTGGGGTATAGTCAGCAAGTCTGATTTATAGTGTGTCTTGCTGTTATCATGATGTACCGTGTGCCATGACTGTAGTGTGGGGAACTGAACACTGGCACCATACTCAGCCAGTTGTTCATTCTAGCACAGTACAACATTCTTACAACATTCTTGCAACACTCTTACAAACAATCTCATAACATTCTTACAACAATCTTACGCCATTCTTACAAACATTCTTACAGCATTCCTACAACATTCTTACAATATTATTACACATTTCTTACAACATTATCACAACATTCTTACAACATTCTTCGACCATTTATGCACGATTTTTTAACCATTCTTACACCATTCTTACAACATGCTTAGACCATTTTTACACCATTTCTGCAACATTCTTGCAATATTCTTGCTACTGTCTTACAATATTCTTGCAACATTCTTACAACATTCTTCCAACATTCTTTTAATATTCTAACAACATTCTTGCAACATTCTTACAATATTCTTACCACATTTCTTACAACATTCTTACACCATTCTTACACCATTCTTACAACATGCTTGGACTATTTTTACACCATTCTTGCAATATTCTTGCAACATTCTTACAACATTCTTACAACATGCTTGCATCATTCTTACACCATTCTTACAACATTCTTGCAATATTCTTACACCATTCTTACACCATTCTTATAACATTCTTACAACATTCTTACACCATTCTTACAATATTCTTGCAACATTCTTACAACATTCTTACAACATTCTTTCAGCATTCTTACAACATTCTTTCAACATTCTTGCAACATTCTTACACCATTCTTGCTCCATTCTTGCTCCATTCTTGCACCATTCTTACACCATTCTTACACCATTCTTGCACCATTCTTACACCATTCTTACACCATTCTTGCACCATTCTTGCACCATTCTTACACCATTCTTACACCATTCTTGCTCCATTCTTGCTCCATTCTTGCACCATTCTTACACCATTCTTACACCATTCTTGCACCATTCTTGCACCATTCTTACACCATTCTTGCTCCATTCTTGCTCCATTCTTGCACCATTCTTACACCATTCTTACACCATTATTGCACCATTCTTACACCATTCTTGCACCATTCTTACACCATTCTTGCTCCATTCTTGCACCATTCTTACACCATTCTTGCACCATTCTTACACCATTCTTACACCATTCTTGCTCCATTCTTGCTCCATTCTTGCACCATTCTTACACCATTCTTACACCATTCTTGCACCATTCTTACACCATTCTTGCTCCATTCTTGCTCCATTCTTGCACCATTCTTACACCATTCTTGCACCATTCTTACACCATTCTTACACCATTCTTGCTCCATTCTTGCTCCATTCTTGCTCCATTCTTGCACCATTCTTACACCATTCTTGCACAATTCTTACACCATTCTTGCACCATTCTTACACCATTCTTACACCATTCTTGCACCATTCTTACACCATTCTTACACCATTCTTACACCATTCTTGCTCCATTCTTGCTCCATTCTTGCTCCATTCTTGCTCCATTCTTGCACCATTCTTACACCATTCTTGCACCATTCTTACACCATTCTTGCACCATTCTTACACCATTCTTACACCATTCTTGCACCATTCTTGCACCATTCTTACACCATTCTTGCACCATTCTTGCACCATTCTTACACCATTCTTGCTCCATTCTTGCTCCATTCTTGCACCATTCTTACACCATTCTTGCACCATTCTTGCACCATTCTTACACCATTCTTACACCATTCTTGCTCCATTCTTGCTCCATTCTTGCACCATTCTTACACCATTCTTGCACCATTCTTACACCATTCTTACACCATTCTTACACCATTCTTACACCATTCTTGCTCCATTCTTGCTCCATTCTTGCTCCATTCTTGCACCATTCTTGCACCATTCTTGCACCATTCTTACACCATTCTTACACCATTCTTGCTCCATTCTTGCTCCATTCTTGCTCCATTCTTGCACCATTCTTACACAATTCTTGCACCATTCTTACACCATTCTTGCACCATTCTTACACCATTCTTACACCATTCTTGCACCATTCTTGCACCATTCTTACACCATTCTTACACCATTCTTACACCATTCTTGCTCCATTCTTGCTCCATTCTTGCTCCATTCTTGCACCATTCTTACACCATTCTTGCACCATTCTTACACCATTCTTACACCATTCTTGCACCATTCTTACACCATTCTTACACCATTCTTACACCATTCTTGCACCATTCTTACACCATTCTTACACCATTCTTACACCATTCTTGCTCCATTCTTGCTCCATTCTTGCACCATTCTTACACCATTCTTGCACCATTCTTACACCATTCTTGCACCATTCTTACACCATTCTTACACCATTCTTGCACCATTCTTGCACCATTCTTGCACCATTCTTACACCATTCTTACACCATTCTTACACCATTCTTGCTCCATTCTTGCTCCATTCTTGCACCATTCTTACACCATTCTTACACCATTCTTGCACCATTCTTACACCATTCTTACACCATTCTTGCTCCATTCTTGCTCCATTCTTGCACCATTCTTACACCATTCTTGCACCATTCTTACACCATTCTTACACCATTCTTACACCATTCTTACACCATTCTTGCTCCATTCTTGCTCCATTCTTGCTCCATTCTTGCACCATTCTTACACCATTCTTGCACCATTCTTACACCATTCTTACACCATTCTTGCTCCATTCTTGCTCCATTCTTGCACCATTCTTACACCATTCTTGCACCATTCTTACACCATTCTTGCACCATTCTTACACCATTCTTACACCATTCTTACACCATTCTTACACCATTCTTGCACCATTCTTACACCATTCTTACACCATTCTTACACCATTCTTGCTCCATTCTTGCACCATTCTTACACCATTCTTGCACCATTCTTACACCATTCTTGCACCATTCTTACACCATTCTTACACCATTCTTGCTCCATTCTTGCTCCATTCTTGCTCCATCTTGCACCATTCTTGCACCATTCTTACACCATTCTTACACCATTCTTACACCATTCTTGCACCATTCTTACACCATTCTTACACCATTCTTGCTCCATTCTTCCTCCATTCTTGCACCATTCTTGCTCCATTCTTGCTCCATTCTTGCTCCATTCTTGCACAATTCTTGCACCATTCTTACACCATTCTTGCACCATTCTTACACCATTCTTACACCATTCTTGCTCCATTCTTGCTCCATTCTTGCTCCATTCTTGCACCATTCTTGCACCATTCTTACACCATTCTTACACCATTCTTACACCATTCTTGCTCCATTCTTGCTCCATTCTTGCACCATTCTTACACCATTCTTGCACCATTCTTACACCATTCTTGCACCATTCTTACACCATTCTTGCACCATTCTTACACCATTCTTGCACCATTCTTACACCATTCTTACACCATTCTTGCTCCATTCTTGCTCCATTCTTGCACCATTCTTACACCATTCTTACACCATTCTTGCTCCATTCTTGCACCATTCTTACACCATTCTTACACCATTCTTGCTCCATTCTTGCTCCATTCTTGCACCATTCTTACACCATTCTTGCACCATTCTTACACCATTCTTGCACCATTCTTACACCATTCTTGCACCATTCTTACACCATTCTTGCACCATTCTTACACCATTCTTACACCATTCTTGCACCATTCTTACACCATTTTTGCACCATTCTTACACCATTCTTACACCATTCTTACACCATTCTTACACCATTCTTACACCATTCTTGCACCATTCTTACACCATTCTTACACCATTCTTACACCATTCTTGCACCATTCTTACACCATTCTTGCACCATTCTTACACCATTCTTACACCATTCTTGCTCCATTCTTGCTCCATTCTTGCTCCATTCTTGCTCCATTCTTGCACCATTCTTACACCATTCTTACACCATTCTTGCACCATTCTTACACCATTCTTACACCATTCTTGCTCCATTCTTGCTCCATTCTTGCTCCATTCTTGCTCCATTCTTGCACCATTCTTACACCATTCTTGCACCATTCTTACACCATTCTTATAACATTCTTGCAATATTCTTGTAATATTCTTACACCATTCTTACAACATTCTTGCAACATTCTTACAACATTTATTGTATACATATGAAATGTCAAAGTGACAGAGTTTGTGTGTATTTGAAATTGTATATCTATTTACTTCTCACCAAGTACCAATCATTCAATTAGAAGTTTTACAACTCATTATTTATGTTTTTAAATGCATGATAGCACGAAGACTTCTTACAATATAAATCTACATAATGTATCTAGATGGATAGAGAATAGATGGAGAGAGAACAATATTAAGATACAGATTTAGGATATAACAAGAAAGACAGAAGGTGTTTTAGAGAAAGAGAGAAAGAGTGAGAGAGGTGGTTTTTCATAGAAAAATTACTGTGCTTAGAGAATGCGAGAAAGAAGAAGCGAGGGATGGAATGGTAGAAGTATGGGAAGTCGGTAAGAATGGAATCCATTAATAAATAATTGACTAACTTAACGTTACTTTTGTTTCCGTAGCTCAACTTTAGCTCCTCCATTATGAGCTCACGCTGAGCTTAATTCTTCCTTTGATAGCCTCTCTACTGAACTGACGTCTCCGTAGAATTGAAAGCGAGCCGTCAAAGTCGGTAGAACCCGCGCGCGCTGTCCGAAGACTCCGTATCACTGCTTCGCTTTGAACACAGCTGGTGGCGGCCGTGGTCATCAGGACCGCCCAGTGGTCAAACGTGGTAGTGACCACCACTTGGGAATAGTCTCTTCGACTCCGATTTCACCTTGTTACACGGAATTATTCCGTTTCTTAATGATTTTTATCAGGAAAACATTCTCTTTGGAGTGAAAATGAACAATTTTGGGGAAATCCCGAACATCAAACAGAAAGTAGTGTAGAATTTTGTTATTCAGTTGTGAGCAGTTGAAACAACAACAAAAAACACCAATGTCTTCATTTGACATTGTACTTTTCATTTGCTTATCTCTGTAAGACTTTAAATATTTGACTGTAATCACATTTTATCTATAGCACAAAGTGTACGTGTCAAACAAATGGGCAGTACACTAAGAATATCACAGGGGCGGATTGAAGATGTCGATCCCCCCTCCCCTTAGTTGTTTAAAGTGTCCCCTCCTTAAACCTAACATACATTGGCTATGTTACAACACTAATAATTTAGCTTTGGCCCCTCCATATCATCGGGAAAATTATTTATTTCATGATATTGTAGACGTACCTCATCTGAAAAAATTGGCTGAAGACGCCACTGTAAGGGAGAGTGGGTTTATAACTAATTTAAAATAAAAATTGTTAAGGACAAAAAGTTCGACAATGTTAACAATTGAGAATTAACAATGTGTATAGATCTGACTATATAGATAGAGGCAATGTTAACAATTGAGAATTAACAGTGTGTATAGATCTGACTATATAGATAGAGGCAATGTTAACAATTGAGAATTAACAGTGTGTATAGATCTGACTATATAGATAGACGCAATGTTAACAATTGAGAATTAACAGTGTGTATAGATCTGACTATATAGATAGAGGCATGCACTTTACAAAGCACTGTTTATGTAGGACATATATTGTGGCCCATAATATGACAGTATTACTTGTCATGTATTAACTGAGCTACAGTATTACTTGTCATGTATTAACTGAGGCCACAGTATTACTTGTCATGTATTAAGTGAGGCCACAGTATTACTTGTCATGTATTAACTGAGGCCACAGTATTACTTGTCATGTATTAACTGAGGCCACAGTATTACTTGTCATGTATTAACTGAGCTACAGTATTACTTGTCATGTATTAACTGAGGCCACAGTATTACTTGTCATGTATTAAGTGAGGCCACAGTATTACTTGTCATGTATTAACTGAGGCCACAGTATTACTTGTCAAGTATTAACTGAGGCCACAGTATTACTTGTCATGTATTAACTGAGCCACAGTATTACTTGTCATGTATTAACTGAGGCCACAGTATTACTTGTCATGTATTAACTGAGCCACAGTATTACTTGTCATGTATTAAGTGAGGCCACAGTATTACTTGTCATGTATTAAGTGAGGCCACAGTATTACTTGTCATGTATTAACTGAGGCCACAGTATTACTTGTCATGTATTAACTGAGCTACAGTATTACTTGTCATGTATTAACTGAGGCCACAGTATTACTTGACATGTATTAACTGAGGCCACAGTATTACTTGTCATGTATTAACTGAGGCCACAGTATTACGTGTCATGTATTAACTGAGGCCACAGTATTACTTGTCATGTATTAACTGAGCTACAGTATTACTTGTCATGTATTAACTGAGGCCACAGTATTACTTGACATGTATTAACTGAGGCCACAGTATTACTTGTCATGTATTAACTGAGGCCACAGTATTACTTGTCATGTATTAACTGAGCTACAGTATTACTTGTCATGTATTAACTGAGGCCACAGTATTACTTGTCATGTATTAACTGAGCCACAGTATTACTTGTCATGTATTAACTGAGGCCACAGTATTACTTGACATGTATTAACTGAGGCCACAGTATTACTTGTCATGTATTAACTGAGCTACAGTATTACTTGTCATGTATTAACTGAGGCCACAGTATTACTTGTCATGTATTAACTGAGGCCACAGTATTACTTGTCATGTATTAACTGAGCTACAGTATTACTTGTCATGTATTAACTGAGCCACAGTATTACTTGTCATGTATTAACTGAGGCCACAGTATTACTTGACATGTATTAACTGAGCCACAGTATTACTTGTCATGTATTAACTGAGGCCACAGTATTACTTGTCATGTATTAACTGAGGCCACAGTATTACTTGTCATGTATTAACTGAGCTACAGTATTACTTGTCATGTATTAACTGAGGCCACAGTATTACTTGTCATGTATTAACTGAGCTACAGTATTACTTGTCATGTATTAACTGAGGCCACAGTATTACTTGTCATGTATTAACTGAGCTACAGTATTACTTGTCATGTATTAACTGAGGCCACAGTATTACTTGTCATGTATTAACTGAGGCCACAGTATTACTTGTCATGTATTAACTGAGCTACAGTATTACTTGTCATGTATTAACTGAGCCACAGTATTACTTGTCATGTATTAACAGAGGCCACAGTATTACTTGTCATGTATTAACTGAGCTACAGTATTACTTGTCATGTATTAACTGAGGCCACAGTATTACTTGTCATGTATTAACTGAGGCCACAGTATTACTTGTCATGTATTAACTGAGCTACAGTATTACTTGTCATGTATTAACTGAGGCCACAGTATTACTTGTCATGTATTAACTGAGGCCACAGTATTACTTGTCATGTATTAACTGAGGCCACAGTATTACTTGTCATGTATTAACTGAGGCCACAGTATTACTTGTCATGTATTAACTGAGGCCACAATATTACTTGACATGTATTAACTGAGCCACAGTATTACTTGTCATGTATTAACTGAGGCCACAGTATTACTTGTCATGTATTAACTGAGGCCACAGTATTACTTGTCATGTATTAACTGAGATACAGTATTACTTGTCATGTATTAACTTAGGCCACAGTATTACTTGTCATGTATTAACTGAGGCCACAGTATTACTTGTCATGTATTAACTGAGCTACAGTATTACTTGTCATGTATTAACTGAGGCCACAGTATTACTTGTCATGTATTAACTGAGCTACAGTATTACTTGTCATGTATTAACTGAGGCCACAGTATTACTTGTCATGTATTAACTGAGGCCACAGTATTACTTGTCATGTATTAACTGAGCTACAGTATTACTTGTCATGTATTAACTGAGGCCACAGTATTACTTGTCATGTATTAACTGAGGCCACAGTATTACTTGTCATGTATTAACTGAGCTACAGTATTACTTGTCATGTATTAACTGAGCCACAGTATTACTTGTCATGTATTAACTGAGGCCACAGTATTACTTGTCATGTATTAACTGAGCTACAGTATTACTTGTCATGTATTAACTGAGTTCCAGTATTACTAGTCATGTATTAACTGAGCTACAGTATTACTTGTCATGTATTAACTGAGCCACAGTATTACTTGACATGTATTAACTGAGGCCACAGTATTACTTGACATGTATTAACTGAACCACAGTATTACTTGACATGTATTAACTGAGGCCACAGTATTACTTGTCATGTATTAACTGAGTTCCAGTATTACTTGTCATGTATTAACTGAGCTACAGTATTACTTGTCATGTATTAACCGAGACACAGTATTACTTGACATGTAATAACCGAGACACAGTATTACTTGTCATGTATTAACCGAGACACAGTATTACTTGTCATGTATTAACCGAGACACAGTATTTCTTGTCATGTATTAACTGAGCTACAGTATTACTTGTCATGTATTAACTGAGCATTGTAAATTCTACTGTTGTGATACTATCGGACTGGACTTGGTGAGCTCTTTTCATGAGTATTAAATTACAATTTAAAAAAAACTATCGCTAACATAAAGGATAGCTTACTACTAAGTGAAATATAACATTGAGAGTAAAGATGTTGGATAGTACATTACTATTATATTTAGTTTGTTCCATTAAATATTAACAGTATTGTAAATAATACAATCATTGTATAAACTAACAATCCGTCCACTCTAGTGTCAATACCATGATTATATCTGCACATAATTTCTCTGGCAGTAAGGATCTCTGCTCAGTGTTCTAATTAACAGAATCGCTGAACAGGCGAAGGTTATAATGACCCCACACACTACGGCTATCGGGAATCCCCCATGACGTCACGGGGCCAGTCTCGAGGAGTAAAAGTACCGGTAATAACTTGACGATGACAGCTGAGCCACGGACGTTGTTCCCCCCTTGTGTTGAGAGAGAGAGAATGGGGAATTCCCTAAGGGACGGTCTGTTTCTTGTCAATGACACACACTCTGTGAGTTAAATGCATAAAGATGCTTTGTTTGTTTTTGTGTGTAGGCCTATTTTATATCCTTATTTGGAATTGGGAAAACCTTGACAAGAATAAGCATAAGATAACATAAAATTACCTCAAAGCAAATTGTGGGGGGGGGGGGATAACTTCATTAAAAAAAACACTACTTTTTATATATAATATTAACAAAAATCGAGGGTTGGTCACACTTTCTCTTTCTGTGGGCCAATGTAGGAAATAATTTGGACGCATATCACTTTGGTCTTGTGCGCTCGGGTGGCCCTTCGGAAGGCCTCGAATTTAAATACAGATGATTGTCCCTGTGTTTGTTTGTTTTTCTCCGGGTCTGCATGGTGTTTCTGGGTCTACCCAGCTCTGATTGGGTACCTGGCATTAGTTGAAGAACAGCATCGGCGGCTGGGAATTGTGCTGGCCACACAATTCAATTGTATCCCCCGGCCACAGAAGTTGTAAGTCCCTGCTTGTTTGGGCAAGCCCCCATCTCCCAAACATGTTGCATTTAGATGATATGTATTTAACGCTATTTGTAGGACTCTCTAACTATATATGTATTTAACAATCGTCGGCATCCGTCCGTCTCCAAGAGACGATGGTGTAGCTTCACGGCAAAGGTGACCAGCTGCACCGCCGAGAATGGCTGTGGAGGCCAACTCGGGAGTGGCAATCCCTGCCGCACTTCAGGCATTTGAAGGTGGATGGCTGTTGTAAAGGAACCTTCCGCCTCGCTCTTTTCTGGATGGCAGCTTCCATGCGCCCAGTTTCTGCGCGGGATGTGCCAAGCCTGACTGTGAGCCTCCAGGTTGGTCGGTCAGAAGCTTGGCATTCCCATGTGTCAAGGTCAATTGAGCTCTCGTTCAGGTCTCTTTTGCAAAGGTCCTTGAATCGCAGTTTTGGGCGCCCTATCTTCCGGTGGCCTTCGACCAGTTCTCCATAGAGGAGGTCTTTAGGAATGCGACCTGCATTCATCCTTTTCACATGGCCGAGCCACCTGAGGCGTTTCTCACTGAGCACAGCGTGAAGGCTGCTCATGTTGGCTCTCTCCAGCACCTCTGTGTTGGAGACCCTATCCTGCCATTTGATCTGCAGTATTCTCCGTAGGCACCTCATATGGAAGCTGTTGAGTTTCTTCTCGTGCCTCGCGTAGGTGGTCCATGACTCACAGCCATACAGGAGAGTGCTGAGTACGCAGGCGTGGTAGACGCGCAGTCTGGTCCTCTCGGTGAGGCTGGAGTTGTCCCACACTCGCTGTTTTAGTTGGGCCATGACTGTGGCTGCCCTGGCGATCCTGCTGTTGATCTCCAAGTCGATGGACTGTGAACTCGAGATAATGGACCCGAGGTATGTGAAATGCTCGACAACCTCCAAGGTGTGTCCATCGATGACAATGTTTGGAGGGGTCTCCGTGCCCTGAGCCATGACGTTTGTCTTTTTCAGGCTTACAGTATATATATATATATATATCACTATTTATGTATGCAATATCCTTTAAGTGCACACATTGTTTAGGGGCTTCAAACTATTTACTAGATTTTCCCATATATTGCCTTCACTAAAATGTCTCATACATTGCCTTCACTAGAATTTCCTATACATTGCCTTCACTAGAATGTCCTATACATTGCCTTCACTAGAATGTCCCATACATTGCCTTCACTAGAATGTCCCATACATTGCCTTCACTAGAATGTCCCATACATTGCCTTTACTAGAATGTCCTATACATTGCCTTCACTAGAATGTCCTATGCATTGCCTTCACTAGAATGTCCCATACATTGCCTTCACTAGAATGTCCCATACAATGCCTTCACTAGAATGTCCTATACATTGCCTTCACTAGAATGTCCTATACATTGCCTTCACTAGAATGTCCCATATATTGCCTTAACTAGAATGTCACATACATTGCCTTCACTAGAATGCCCCATACATTGCCTTCACTAGAATGTCCCATAGATTACCTTCACTAGAATGCCCTATACCATACCTTCACTAGAATGTCCCATACATTGCCTTCACTAGAATATCCCATAGATTGCCTTCACTAGAATGCCCTATACCATACCTTCACTAGAATGTCCCATAGATTGCCTTCACTAGAATGCCCTATACCATACATTCACTAGAATGTCCCATACATTACAATTAAGTTTGCTTTAAATTTGGAGAGCTGCCATTATGTCTGTGTCACGGTAACCTTTCGTCCACTGCCACTTTCCAGAAGTGTTTCTCGACATCAGGTGAGAGTTGAACTGACAAACAACAGAGCTCCCACATGACCATCCCCCTGGGATGAAAGGATATGAAAGGATGTGGCGACTCCAAAAAAATGACCAGCGCTGACCACTCTGTTTCAATGTGTGAGTTTTTATTCTCCCCTTTTCCCTGTGACGTCATGAAGCTAAATATAGCTCAGGATAATTTTGAAACAAATGTAATAAATTTTAGGACTGTGTTCGGTAAATCAGTAAAAGTACATACATTCAAAAGGTTAACTATTACAGATAACAGGTATAAATAATTAGGCCTACATGTAATTAAACCATATTATGTTCCGCAAAGAACACTTCGTTCTGTCGACTCCTGGCTTCTGAAAGTGCCCCGTTTCTCTCTGACGACCGTTGGCCTTAGAGCATTATTAATATCCGGTCCGAAGGTGTGGAATCTACTTCCCATTCATCTCAGGCGAACAAGCTCCATTGATACTTTCAAAAAGAACTTTAAAAATCATTATTTCAATATTTACCTTAGATAACATGCCTTAGGCCTTACACCATTACTGTCTAATTTATTTGTTAGGTCGGTTATTGCTTCATTTATTTGATTTGTTCTGTTTGTAAAGTTTTAACGCATCATTTAGTTTTATAATTGTTAGCCTAGAGGTTATATCCGTGTTATTCGTTGTATGTTAAATGCTCTCTGAGCTTACATTATGTTTGTTGGCAGTGCTATACAAATATTATTATTATATGTTGTTTTTTTCATTTTGTTATTTACTTTGACAATCTCATGATGTGATAGTCTAGATATAATGTTATCTTCTACTAATCCTGGTCTGTTACAAAAAAACATTCCATGATTTTATTTAGTTCTAATATTGTTTAATACTTTACCAGTTTCCTGGTTTCACTAGCGTTGGTTTATGTCTTTCATTTAATACGGTTCTACTTTACCTTGATACAAATTACTGCAATGTCTGATGTTGAGTATGCCCTGCAACTAATCATTCAGTAAAAAAGTTTAGTGTATTGGTCATACAATCTTACAGTAACAGTATACATAGATAGCTAGATATCTAGATAGCTAAGTAGATAAATGATATATATATAGAGAGAGATAGATAGATAGATAGATAGATAGATAGATAAATAGATAAATAGATAAATGATAGATAGATAGATAGATAGATAGATAGATAGATAGATTGATAGATTGATAGATAGATAGATAGATAGATAGATAGATAGATAGATAAATAGATAAATAGATAGATATATAGATAGATTGATAGATAAATAGATAGATAGATAGATAGATTGATAGATAGATTGATAGATAGATAGATAGATAGATAGATAGATAGATAGATAGATAGATAGATAGATAGATAGATAGATAGATAGATAGATAGATAGATAGATAGATAGAAAGATATATTCTCTACGTGTATACATATACGTGTCACAGTAAGTGTATATATTTTATTTGTCATTCTTATCAAATCTCCTCCCTCCAACATATCGCAGTAATCTCTGTCAAAGTAAACTGCTCGCCTTACACTCTAAGTACTCAGACAAACATATGCACGCTCTTTGTACATTAAGGAATATCTTTATTGTTTACTCTGGCAGGTTTCTTTTTTTGCCTACTCCACCGCCAGCCCCGTCTCAGCCTCCCTTCCATCAGCCTCCGCGCCGTTCCCTCCTCTTCACGCTCTCCATGTGTCAAAACACAAAGAGAGAGAGAGGGCAAGAAACACTGACCAAGGGCAGGCGACTCCTATTCGGACTAAATGGAGATGAATCTGATTGTGGCGATACCATTCTTTACTAGTGCTCTCCCCCTTGGCTTGAAACGGGGTTAAAAAATAAACGTTCCGTTTTTCTTTCCAAAAACTAACAAGGAAAGCTTGTGTATATAGGTCTATGCAGTATACATTATACAAGCGTCTTAGGTCTATATAGTATACATTATACAAGCGTCTTGCTAGTAAAACATACATGCGACATCAGTAGTTTTACTGGATATAATGTGCCCCCGAATAGACGCAAGGTTTATATACAACGGAATAAATTGGAGACACGTGAAGGTATCTGCTCTGTGTGTGACTGGCACGTGTTGCTCGATGCCAATTGTTACATTTTGCAGAAACTTTTTTCTTTCTTCAATGGGCGGTTAAATATGGTGGAGCCAGAATTGCAGGTTGGGTAGGGGAAGGGGTAGTAGTGCAAGATGGGCAAAAAGGGAGGGTGGAGTAGAGAGGGAGGGTAGTAGTTAACAAATAACAATGGTCTTAACTCTGCGCCGTTAAAGTCATTCTACATTATATACAAAATAATAATCACATCAGCATTTAAAAACTTATATTAGATTTATATCTTACTAAATGATTCAAAGTTTAAACCTCTACGTTTGTTTAACGAACAAAATTATTCTAGAACAATGAGTAATTATTCTGTAGATTTGTGAGGGCGGGTCGCGGGTTCTTATCGCTGCCGCCGACCGATCCCTGTCGCCCTGCAGGAGTTTTAGACGTAATAATCTTCTAGAGCGTACTGAGAATGTTAAAATAGCATGGATAGAAGCGTTATATAAATAACCATTATTATTATTATTATTAACATTGACTAAGTACAGGACTAGTTAAAAGTATGATGCAACATGTTCATAAAACACTTCTATGGAAATCCAACTATACCATAATTTAATTTGGAACAGCAAATAATTCCATAAATTTAAAGTTGTCCCTCTAACAAATAAATAGACAATGCCAATAAATAATTCATTTTTTTTTTATTTGAAATTAACCCTATTTCAAAGACTAATCCTGTTTAAAAAAACAACGACAAATTTAAGTCTGCAAATCTCAAAAAAGGAAATTGTTCAATGAATGGTGTTTAAATCATGGTGTTTATGCATGGTGTTCAAGACATGGTGTTCAATGAATGGTGTTTATGCATGGTGTTCAATGAATGGTGTTCAATGAATGGTGTTCAATGAATGGTGTTTAAATCATGGTGTTAATGCATGGTGTTCAATGAATGGTGTTTAAATCATGGTGTTTATGCATGGTGTTCAATGAATGGTGTTCAATGAATGGTGTTCAATGAATGGTGTTCAATGAATGGTGTTCAATGAATGGTGTTTAAATCATGGTGTTTATGCATGGTGTTCAATAATGGTGTTCAAATCATGGTGTTTATGCATGGTGTTCAATGAATGGTGTTTAAATCATGGTGTTTATGCATGGTGTTCAATGAATGGTGTTCAATGAATGGTGTTCAATGAATGGTGTTCACTGAATGGTGTTCAATGCATAGTGTTCTATGAATTGTGTTCAATGCATGGTGTTTAAGACATGATGGTAACTACATTTAAGACACAGTATAGAGCGACGTATTGTAAGATGTAAAATGAACAGAAAGTGAAAGAATCCTCTGAGTTAAAGTCATCATTATGTTTACTCCACATTCATTAGTTAAATGCATCATTATGTTTACTCCATATTCATTAGTTAAATGCATCATTATGTTTACTCCATATTCATTAGTTAAATGCATCATTATGTTTACTCCATATTCATTAGTTAAATGCATCATTATGTTTACTCCATATTCATTAGTTAAAGTCATCATTATGTTTACTCCATATTCATTAGTTAAATGCATCATTATGTTTACTCCATATTCATTAGTTAAAGTCATCATTATGTTAACTCCATATTCATTAGTTAAATGCATCATTATGTTTACTCCATATTCATTAGTTAAAGTCATCATTATGTTTACTCCATATTCATTAGTTAAATGCATCATTATGTTTACTCCATATTCATTAGTTAAATGCATCATTATGTTTACTCCATATTCATTAGTTAAAGTCATCATTATGTTTACTCCATATTCATTAGTTAAATGCATCATTATGTTTACTTCATATTCATTAGTTAAATGCATCATTATGTTTACTCCATATTCATTAGTTAAATACATCATTATGTTTACTCCATATTCATTAGTTAAATGCATCATTATGTTTACTCCATATTCATTAGTTAAATGCATCATTATGTTTACTCCATATTCATTAGTTAAATGCATCATTCTGTTTACTCCATATTCATTAGTTAAATGCATCTTTATGTTTACTCCATATTCATTAGTTAAATGCATCATTATGTTTACTCCATATTCATTAGTTAAATGCATCATTATGTTTACTCCATATTCATTAGTTAAAGTCATCATTATATTTACTCCATATTCACTAGTTTAATGCATCATTATGTTTACTCCATATTCATTAGTTAAATGCATCATTATGTTTACTCCATATTCATTAGTTAAATGCATCATTATGTTTACTCCATATTCATTAGTTAAATACATTATTATGTTTACTCCATATTCATTAGTTAAATGCATCATTATGTTTACTCCATATTCATTAGTTAAAGTCATCATTATATTTACTCCATATTCACTAGTTTAATGCATCATTATGTTTACTCCATATTCATTAGTTAAATGCATCATTATGTTTACTCCATATTCATTAGTTAAATGCATCATTATGTTTACTCCATATTCATTAGTTAAATACATTATTATGTTTACTCCATATTCATTAGTTAAATGCATCATTATGTTTACTCCATATTCATTAGTTAAATGCATCATTATGTTTACTCCATATTCATTAGTTAAATGCATCATTATGTTTACTCCATATTCATTAGTTAAATGCATCATTATGTTTACTCCATATTCATTAGTTAAATGCATCTTTATGTTTACTCCATATTCATTAGTTAAATGCATCATTATGTTTACTCCATATTCATTAGTTAAATGCATCATTATGTTTACTCCATATTCATTAGTTAAATGCATCTTTATGTTTACTCCATATTCATTAGTTAAATGCATCATTATGTTTACTCCATATTCATTAGTTAAATGCATCATTATGTTTACTCCATATTCATTAGTTAAATGCATCATTATGTTTACTCCATATTCATTAGTTAAATGCATCATTATGTTTATTCCATATTCATTAGTTAAAGTCATCATTATGTTTAATCCATATTCATTAGTTAAATGCATCATAATGTTTACTCCATATTCATTAGTTAAATGCATCATTATGTTTATTCCATATTCATTAGTTAAAGTCATCATTATGTTTACTCCATATTCATTAGTTAAATGCATCATTATGTTTACTCCATATTCATTAGTTAAATGCATCATTATGTTTACTCCATAATTATTAGTTAAATGCATCATTATGTTTACTCCATATTCATTAGTTAAAGTCATCATTATGTTTACTCCATATTCATTAGTTAAATGCATCATTATGTTTACTCCATATTCATTAGTTAAATGCATCATTATGTTTACTCCATATTCATTAGTTAAATGCATCATTATGTTTACTCCATATTCATTAGTTAAATGCATCATTATGTTTACTCCATATTCATTAGTTAAAGTCATCATTATGTTTACTCCATATTCATTAGTTAAATGCATCATTATGTTTACTCCATATTCATTAGTTAAATGCATCATTATGTTTACTCCATATTCATTAGTTAAATGCATCATTATGTTTATTCCATATTCATTAGTTAAATGCATCATTATGTTTACTCCATATTCATTAGTTAAATGCATCATTATGTTTATTCCATATTCATTAGTTAAATGCATCATTATGTTTACTCCATATTCATTAGTTAAATGCATCATTATGTTTATTCCATATTCATTAGTTAAATGCATCATTATGTTTACTTCATATTCATTAGTTAAATGCATCATTATGTTTACTCCATATTCATTAGTTAAATACATCATTATGTTTACTCCATATTCATTAGTTAAATGCATCATTATGTTTACTCCATATTCATTAGTTAAATGCATCATTATGTTTATTCCATATTCATTAGTTAAAGTCATCATTATGTTTACTCCATATTCATTAGTTAAATGCATCATTATGTTTACTCCATATTCATTAGTTAAATGCATCATTATGTTTATTCCATATTCATTAGTTAAAGTCATCATTATGTTTACTCCATATTCATTAGTTAAATGCATCATTATGTTTACTCCATATTCATTAGTTAAAGTCATCATTATGTTTACTCCATATTCATTAGTTAAATGCATCATTATGTTTACTCCGTATTCATTAGTTAAATGCATCATTATGTTTATTCCATATTCATTAGTTAAATGCATCATTATGTTTACTTCATATTCATTAGTTAAATGCATCATTATGTTTATTCCATATTCATTAGTTAAATGCATCATTATGTTTACTCCATATTCATTATTTAAATGCATCATTATGTTTACTCCATATTCATTAGTTAAATGCATCATTATGTTTATTCCATATTCATTAGTTAAATGCATCATTATGTTTACTTCATATTCATTAGTTAAATGCATCATTATGTTTATTCCATATTCATTAGTTAAATGCATCATTATGTTTACTCCATATTCATTAGTTAAATGCATCATTATGTTTACTCCATATTCATTAGTTAAATGCATCATTATGTTTATTCCATATTCATTAGTTAAATGCATCATTATGTTTACTCCATATTCATTAGTTAAATGCATCATAATGTTTACTCCATATTCATTAGTTAAATGCATCATTATGTTTATTCCATATTCATTAGTTAAAGTCATCATTATGTTTACTCCATATTCATTAGTTAAATGCATCATTATGTTTACTCCATATTCATTAGTTAAATGCATCATTATGTTTACTCCATAATTATTAGTTAAATGCATCATTATGTTTACTCCATATTCATTAGTTAAAGTCATCATTATGTTTACTCCATATTCATTAGTTAAATGCATCATTATGTTTACTCCATATTCATTAGTTAAATGCATCATTATGTTTACTCCATATTCATTAGTTAAATGCATCATTATGTTTATTCCATATTCATTAGTTAAATGCATCATAATGTTTACTCCATATTCATTAGTTAAATGCATCATTATGTTTATTCCATATTCATTAGTTAAATGCATCATTATGTTTACTCCATATTCATTAGTTAAATGCATCATTATGTTTACTCCATATTCATTAGTTAAATGCATCATTATGTTTACTTCATATTCATTAGTTAAATGCATCATTATGTTTACTCCATATTCATTAGTTAAATGCATCATTATGTTTACTCCATATTCATTAGTTAAATGCATCATTATGTTTACTCCATATTCATTAGTTAAATGCATCATTATGTTTATTCCATATTCATTAGTTAAAGTCATCATTATGTTTACTCCATATTCATTAGTTAAATGCATCATTATGTTTACTCCATATTCATTAGTTAAATGCATCATTATGTTTATTCCATATTCATTAGTTAAAGTCATAATTATGTTTACTCCATATTCATTAGTTAAATGCATCATTATGTTTACTCCATATTCATTAGTTAAAGTCATCATTATGTTTACTCCATATTCATTAGTTAAATGCATCATTATGTTTACTCCGTATTCATTAGTTAAATGCATCATTATGTTTATTCCATATTCATTAGTTAAATGCATCATTATGTTTACTTCATATTCATTAGTTAAATGCATCATTATGTTTATTCCATATTCATTAGTTAAATGCATCATTATGTTTACTCCATATTCATTAGTTAAATGCATTATTATGTTTACTCC
Source organism: Anisus vortex (assembly GCA_949126835.1). NCBI lineage: Eukaryota > Metazoa > Mollusca > Gastropoda > Planorbidae > Anisus > Anisus vortex. The sequence goes on along the minus strand of OX421505.1, from coordinate 35,946,346 downwards.
ATATTCATTAGTTAAATGCATCATTATGTTTATTCCATATTCATTAGTTAAATGCATCATTATGTTTACTTCATATTCATTAGTTAAATGCATCATTATGTTTATTCCATATTCATTAGTTAAATGCATCATTATGTTTACTCCATATTCATTAGTTAAATGCATCATTATGTTTACTCCATATTCATTAGTTAAATGCATCATTATGTTTATTCCATATTCATTAGTTAAATGCATCATTATGTTTACTCCATATTCATTAGTTAAATGCATCATTATGTTTATTCCATATTCATTAGTTAAATGCATCATTATGTTTACTTCATATTCATTAGTTAAATGCATCATTATGTTTATTCCATATTCATTAGTTAAATGCATCATTATGTTTACTCCATATTCATTAGTTAAAGTCATCATTATGTTTACTCCATATTCATTAGTTAAAGTCATCATTATGTTTACTCCATATTCATTTCTTCAGACACCCCCCACCCTACATCTTACACTACGCACACTTTTAGCAGGCAGTAAACAACCACCCTTCTCTTTCCCCCCTTCTGTAACAAATATGTTACAACGTGTTAGAAATCTGTTTATCATTCGAAGCGGCTTTGCGATAGGGCTTATCAAGACTTATCATGGGCTAGTGGATGATAAGGCGTTTTAAAACTAGTCCCCTCCCCCCCTCCTCCCCCCATCCTCACTCCCCATTCCCCACCCCCTCGACACACGAAAACACAAGCAGGACCTCGTCTTCCAAATATATCCATACAGTCTGACTACCACGTCCCCACAGGGGTGCATCTCGAGGGGTCGGGATGAGTGGGGGGGGGGAGTTTACACAAACAATTGAATGTGACTATACTATGCGCTTTCCCAAGTGTTTGTGCTTTTAAAAAATGTTTTTTTTAACTTCTTGCTGTTGTTTATTAGATAGTACTACACCTTTCTGTTCCTTTATTTGATTTGTTGTCCTGTAGAATCGGTCTTACTGTCACACATATATAAATAAAGCAAATATTCTGTTTGTGGAACGAAATTTCTGAAGTCCAACCAGTAGTGGATGCTCGGCATCTTGCCTTAGGAAACAAGACAAGGTTTGTAAAAGCATTGTGATGGTCACACAATCTCTTGTGAGTCGCACCCGCTTATAGATGTGATCTATTAATTCATAAATACATGTCCATGGAGAGAGAATAAGATGGAGGTCGTTTTATCTTTCACCTGGCCAAGTTGATACAATTTTACAACAGTTGAAAAATACAATTATGAAAAAGAAACATAATTTAAAAGATCGTTACTTCTTTAAAACATACAGATTTAGTGCATTAAACAAAGTACAATTTTCCTTACTTGGGTTCATAATACACATGAAGCAGTGTTCACAAGTGTCCATGCCCACGGTAGCCCTCAATGCAAAGGGATTTTGTCGCCAGTAGCCTTTTCATTTTCCTTGAACGAATGTCAGGTAGCTGGGTAGATTCAGAGAAACCCACAGACCCGGAATAAACCCGTGGTATCGAACTAAATTCTAACCCGCGACCTTCGGAACGGACAAACACACACACATATATATTTGTATTGGTATAGGAGGCTAAATAGCGTCAATAGTTTATAAAACTTTTAATACAAACATAAGGTGTGGCCAGTAGGCCCTTTAACTCAGCCCACTCAATCTATCTTTCACATTGTGTAAACACAATTAAATCCAGAGCCCTTCATATTGTAGTCCAGCACTCTGCTGCCCAACCAACCACAACTTTGCAATATTTAATATAGTGTTTATTTAGTAATAACAGCTAGACAACTGGTTTCTATGAATGAGGTAATCTTTATGTAACAATGTAAACAACTTGACTAGCAATATAGGACTAGAAGCTTACATCTAGCTTACATTCAGTTTTTCCAGCTCACACTTAGCAAAGTCCGGCTTACAGTCAGCTTACATTCAGTTTACATTCAGCTTACACCATCTCACATTCAGCTTACATTCACCTAAGTCCAGCTTACATTCAGCTTAAGTCCAGCTTACATTCAGCTGTCCAGCTTACATCCAGCATTGTTAAACTTACATCTAGCTTACAATAAGTTCCTTCCGTTTTTACATTCAGCTTACGTCCAACTTATATTAAGCTTACATCCTGCTAACTTTCACCTTACGACCAGCTTACGTTAAGCTTTAATTTATCCTAACGTTTAGTCAATGATACCATTTAGTCAATGATAGGTCTACCATTTGGTCAATGATAGGTCTACCGTTTGGTTAATGATAGGTCTACCATTTAATCAATGATAGGTCTACCATTTGGTTAATGATAGGTCTACCATTTGGTCAATGATAGGTCTACCATTTAATCAATGATAGGTCTACCATTTAGTCAATGATAGGTCTACCATTTGGTCAATGATAGGTCTACCATTTAGTCAATGATAGGTCTACCATTTAATCAATGATAAGTCTACCATTTGGTCAATGATAGGTCTACCATTTGGTCAATGATAGGTCTACCATTTGGTCAATGATAGGTCTACCATTTGGTTAATGATAGGTCTACCATTTGGTCAATGATAGGTCTACCATTTAATCAATGATAGGTCTACCATTTAGTCAATGATAGGTCTACCATTTGGTCAATGATAGGTCTACCATTTAGTCAATGATAGGTCTACCATTTAATCAATGATAAGTCTACCATTTGGTCAATGATAGGTCTACCATTTGGTCAATGATAGGTCTACCATTTGGTCAATGATAGGTCTACCATTTGGTCAATGATAGGTCTACCATTTAATCAATGATAGGTCTACCATTTAATCAATGATAGGTCTACCATTTGGTCAATGATAGGTCTACCATTTGGTTAATGATAGGTCTACCATTTAATCAATGATAGGTCTACCATTTGGTCAATGATAGGTCTACCATTTAATCAATGATAGGTCTACCATTTGGTCAATGATAGGTCTACCATTTGGTTAATGATAGGTCTACCATTTAATCAATGATAGGTCTACCATTTGGTCAATGATAGGTCTACCATTTGGTTAATGATAGGTCTACCATTTGGTCAATGATAGGTCTACCATTTAGTCAATGATAGGTCTACCATTTAATCAATGATAGGTCTACCATTTGGTTAATGATAGGTCTACCATTTAATCAATGATAGGTCTACCATTTGGTCAATGATAGGTCTACCATTTGGTTAATGATAGGTCTACCATTTGGTCAATGATAGGTCTACCATTTGGTCAATGATAGGTCTACCATTTGGTCAATGATACCATTTAGTCATTGAAACCATTTAGTCAAAGATACAATTTAGTCAATGATACAATTTAGTCAATGATACAATTTAGTCAATGTTACAATTTAGTCAATGATACAATTTAGTCAATGATACCATTTAATCAATGATACCATTTAATCAAGGATATAATTTAGTCAATGTTACAATTTAGTCAATGATACCATTTAATCAATGATAGCATTTAGTCAATGTTACAATTTAGTCAATGATACCATTATTTAGTCAATGCCACAGGTAATAGGAAATGTTCGGGAAATGGCGTATAGAACATACAACAATTTGAACATACAACAAATTAAACATACAACAAATTAAACATACAACAAATTAAACATACAACAAATTGAACATACAACAAATTAAACACACAACAAATTAAACATACAACAAATTGAACGTATAATAAATTGAACATAGGCCTACCACAAATTAAACATACAACAAATTGAACATACAACAAATTGAACATACAACAAATTGAACATAGGCCTACAACAAAATGAACATACATCAAATTGACCATACAACAAATTGACCATACAACAAATTTAACATACAACAAATTGAACATAGGCCTACAACAAATCGAACATACAACAAATTGAATATGCTACATATTGACCATACAACAAATTGACCATACAACAAATCAAGCATACATCAAATTGAACATACAGCAAATTGAACATGAAACAACTTGAACATACAACAAATTAAACATACCACAAATTGACCATACAACAATTAAACATAGGCCTAGGCCTACATCAAATTGAACATATTGACATAGCAAAGCCTACAACAAATTGAACATAAAAAAAATTAAACCTACAACAAATTGAACATACAACAATTTGAACATACAACAATTTGAACGTATAACAATTTGAACATATTAGAAATTAAACGTAGGCCTACAATAAATTTAACATAGGCATAGGCCTACAACAAATTGAACATACAACAAAGTGAACATACAACAAATTTAACATACAACAAAGTGAACATATGACTACAACTAGACCTAGTTGTAAAAGCTAAGCCTATGGTTTGCCTTTCAAATGTAAAACTATTCAGAGTAGGCTATGTGTAAAACTATTCAGAGTAGGCTATGTATAAAACTATTCAGAGTAGGCTATGTGTAAAACTATTCAGAGTAGGCTATGTATAAAACTATTCAGAGTAGGTTATGTGTAAAACTATTCAGAGTAGGCTATGTGTAAAACTATTCAGAGTAGGCTATGTATAAAACTATTCAGAGTAGGCTATGTATAAAACTATTCAGAGTAGGCTATGTATAAAACTATTCAGAGTAGGCTATGTATAAAACTATTCAGAGTAGGCTATGTATAAAACTATTCAGAGTAGGCTATGTGTAAAACTATTCAGAGTAGGCTATGTATAAAACTATTCAGAGTAGGCTATGTGTAAAACTATTCAGAGTAGGCTATGTATAAAACTATTCAGAGTAGGCTATGTATAAAACTATTCAGAGTAGGCTATGTATAAAACTATTCAGAGTAGGCTATGTATAAAACTATTCAGAGTAGGCTATGTATAAAACTATTCAGAGTAGGCTATGTATAAAACTATTCAGAGTAGGCTATGTGTAAAACTATTCAGAGTAGGCTATGTATAAAACTATTCAGAGTAGGCTATGTATAAAACTATACAGAGTAGGCTATGTATAAAACTATTCAGAGTATGTATAAAATAGCAGAAAAGTTAAAGGTTAGAATTGAAATACTTTTCTTCATGCCGCTGTGAGAAGTTCCCTTAGCATCGACCGCTGACTGGTGGATTTTTTCTTGTTGCTTTATAGCTGTTACCTTTGTCTGTCTCCTTAATGGGCGGGGCTTAGTTTGATTGCTAGGTATTCTCATGCAACACCGCCACATTTGCCGTCTAGGCTCCCTCCTCTTTTGTTGCTCGGTCTCCATCACCCTGGAAACGATACACGCGCTGTGCCCGCCCTCTCACTCGGCGGAGAAGTTTGTTTTTCCCCCTTTAGCTGACGGGTTATCTACTCGCGCTGCCATTGGTGGGGAAGCTGATAAAGCACAGCAGACGATTCCTGTCTAGGCCCCTCCCACATGAGATATCACTGACAAGTCCCGAGCTTGGTATCTTTAGAATGACGCAGTTCTGGATAAAGCAGTTCTAAACTCAGTACCCGATTCCAGAATTGAAAGAGTTCCTCCCCCCTTCCTTGTCTTTTAAAAGATTAGAACTTTTTCTGTTGTTTTGTTTTCCATGTGTGTACCGCCATTTCTGCATCAAAAGAGCACAGCGGATTAAAGGAAAGTCTAGTATAAACAACGAGATAATGGACCGTGTTCTCCGTGTTACGGGATTATGGTCGAGTTGATCAAACAATAGACTTAAACTAATGGACATTCAACTGAAATCTACTGCAATTGTTTTATTCGAAATTAAGAGATCTTACAATTAACATTTGCGTGTATGTGTTCTCTAAACAATACTTTAATAATACTGGTATACTTGAGTGATGAGTACTGCTATACTTGAGTCTGAGTACTAAAAGACAAGACAATCACAAAGTAAGTAGAACTTTAAACTTATTTTTACACTATACCGTCTTATTGTTTTTATTGACTGTAGATTTCAGTCAGGCGCGAAATTTGATCAGAATATATTTATTCTTCAACTTCATGAAATGGGCCTTGATCTAATTATCTGATTACTTTCTAAAACTTAGGGCCTAGGCCTATTATCTTTTATAAATACTATAATTGCTTCCTAAGATTAAGCTAATCAAATGTTACGGACGCTCCTTCTAAACAGAAGATTATTGCGTCAAGGTTAAGTCTAACCTTGCATTTTGTTCAACGTTTGAAATAATGTTACCAGTTTATTCCATTCATCCTCTTTATGTCCTGATACAACTCGGGGAATAAATAGTTGCAGGCCTAGTATTACATTTATGAGATTGTTTTTGTATACGGAATAAAGAAAAGTTGTTTATATCCCGATGTCTTTTGAACTATTGATATAAAATATTATTGTGTTGCATTACTAAGTTAGAATTAAATGCATTATGAAATCATAATAATTAAAAACAAAAACCATAACAAAAAGCCCAAATATAGTCAACTGTTATGTTTATTATTGGTAAACAATTACGAATAATAATATTACAAAATAACATTAGGCCTACTTAGTAGAACTAAATTTATACAATTAAAAACGGTTCATCCAATAAGATATTTGAATATTTCTGTAAATGAAGACTATGTTTTTAAACTTCTGTTTTGTTTCGATATGTAGCCTAGTCTTTTTGATTAACTACATTTCGTTCTCGTTAATATCTAAATGTTACTAAAGTAGTTCAAATTGTAAAGAAGTAATTTCATTGGATGAGCGGTTTCGTTATTTGGCTTGGATATATTCATTGTATAAAAACATTTAAAATATTGTATTTAAAAAATGTAGCATGCTGTTTGTGTTGCCCAGTCTTCTAAATTACAACCATTCCTTCTAGAAAGAGCGTTATTGTGTTATTTGTTCACACCACAGAATAAATATACATATTCTGTGGTTCAAACAGCCGTCTACAGGGGCGACAGGGAATGGACAAGGGCTAGGGTTTGAACCCAAATGGTCACATTGACAGTCATGAGTTGGTTACTGGACCTAGTCCACTCTACAGCAGCCGTGTCATTCATATTGAAATAGTTTGAAGTAAACAAACCATTCACTGCAAACTTATTTTGTCATTGTTCTTTATTGTGTAGACATGTATACAACATAATCTTACATGTAGGTCAACATGTGCCTTGCATTTGAAGTTTACGGTATGTGATGGACTGATTTATTGATGATCTGTTGATTGATTGATTGATTGATTATTGATGATTTTTTTATTCATAGAAATGATAGATAGAAATAAGTTTTTTTTAAAAAGTAAAGTATCCCGTCGGACAAAATTGATACATAGGGCCGGTGAAATAGCGTTCATAAGTTTCTGTGGCCACGGCATACTAGGTGATTGTGTGGCCAGCACTACGCACAGCCGCCTTTGCTTTACCCCCCCCCCCAATAAGGTCAGGTATCCACGAGAGCTGGGTAGACTCAAGACACATTTAGTCCCGGGAATAAATCATAGCCTCCACCAGGATTTGAACCCAGCACCTTCGAACTCACTTCCACGCGGCTACCATGCCCCACCAATAGATAGAAAGAAAAAGATATAATAAAATCACGTCGAATGGGAAAAATCCTTTACTAATATAAATAATGAAATTCCTTCCACCAAGAATGAACTAATGATGTAAGAATATTTCTATTGTCTGCCATGTGTATATTGGAATACATTGGACATTTATTCAGAAAGGAAAGAAGAAAAAAATAAAATGAAGTGGGATAGACTGAAGAAGCTATAAACAAAGAAGGATGTTAAAGTAAAGTAAAATAAAATCGGTCGTTAGATAAACGGATATGGTGTGATAAGTTAGTGATGGGGAGAAGGCGGGGAGGGGGAAGTGGGTGAAGGGAGGGGGAGATGGAGGAAGGGGTAAACAACCGCGCACATTTTCGCATAAGCCACACAGGCTCACCACATAAACGCTTACACAAGCATACAAAAACACATATACACAGACGCAACACACACATATACAAACAAATGCACACAGAAACACAGACCCAGATGCCATTACATACCTTAAGTTAATTTCTTGAAGCAATTATTGAATAATTACAGACATGGTGTTTTGATCTCTCTTTTGTTTATTTGTCTATTTTTGTCTTGTTACACATGGATGAATGTTGTTTGACGAGGATTACCTCACTTATTACATATATTCTAGTTTACATGGATTTATCAAACGGTTTACTCGTTTAATTTATTTTCAACATGTTGCTGTGGCAATACGCATAGGTCTGTTTACTTTTTAATGTACATTACACATACTTAATCCTACTAGTTGAATGTCCATCGTGTAAGGTCATTCAAAAATACACACTGAACTCAACATATTAAACCCAGACACACCTACACACAAAAAAAAACGACACACATAAACACACACACAAAGCTATAAAAAAGAATTACCGTTAAATTTTCTCACGCCAACAATATGGCTGCAGCAATAGTTGATAAAGAATTAAATCAAACAATTTAGCCAATGAAATTGTCGCCCCTTTCGCGTTAATTCTCAAATTTACTTTTACCGAGAAGATTTTTTTTTTCGTGAAACTTGAAGAAACGCAACATTTGAAAGTATAAGTGGCGCCCCGTAGTGGCGTCCTGGGGTGGCACCTATTACATGACGCCTAGCAGCAATCCATTTTTTTTTACTGCGAATAACAGGGGAATGGGAATTCTACAAGAGACAAATGGACGACCTCAACAACTCTAAGACACTCAAGTATAAGACACACATACACACACATACATACACACATACATACACACATACTTACACACATACATACACACATACATACACACATACTTACACACATACATACACACATATACAGACTCACAGAGAGGAAATCAAATGTTTTTATGTAGAGTAGGCTACTAAATAACACAATATCATCACCAACCGTATTTAGCTAAGTGGTTAACGTATTGGACTGCCATGTCGGCGACCCGGTTTCTATTCTCCAGTTAGTATATAACTTTGTTTTCTACATTTTTAAATTAAATTACTTTCCTAAAAAATTTTTTGTAAAAATACTTTTTTTTTTTTTTTTGTTTATAGCTTACTGTTCATTGTAATTTATAAAATGTGTATCTGTAACTTGTACAGACCGGTTTTATTTTCACCCGGGCAACGCCGGGCAATTTAGCTTGTAAAGTATAAGACAATTTGGCCAAGAAGGCCCCATGAAACATAAATTATAATTACTGAAATTGACATATATTCCTTGGGAATCTCACTTTTAAATGTTACATACAAGGCTATGTCTAAATTAATTGCAAGTAGACTACTACAATATACAGAAAATATACTAGGTGATTACCAATGCGGATTCCGACCTAACAGATCCACAAACGACCAGATCTTTACCATTAGATGTCTACTTTTTATGAATATAGTATACCAGTACATCAGCTCTACATAGACTACAAAATGGCATATAATAGTATTAATAGAAAATATCTATATGAAACACTGGAATTCTTTGGCATCCCTAATAAGCTAACTAGACTAATATACATGACCCTACATAGATCTAGAAGTAAAGTCAAGGCCCAGGGAGAGTACTCGCGTGAATTCCCAATTCAACAAGGACTACGACAAGGAGACTCACTATCGTGCATGCTATTCAACCTAGTACTAGAGAGAGTCATAAGAAACATTAACGTAGACACTAGAGGGACGATAACAGAATACTTCAATAGAGAAGCCCCAGGCATACGCCCTAGCGGAACTCTATATAGCCAACCTCTACAGTACCTAGCATATGCTGATGATATAGCCTTGCTTGGAAATAATTAAAATGCCATACAACAAGCTCTTACAGAGCTGGAAGATACTTTCAAATACTTAGGGTCGAGCCTTAATGAAAGGAATGAGATACTACCTGAAATAAAAGAAAGAATAGCTGCAGGAAATCGTGCCTATTTCAGCCTCCAAAATGTATTCCGCAGCAAAAATATCTCAAACAGAACGAAGAAGGTAATATACAAAACCATAATAAGACTGGCAAAGTCCAAACCTTCATCAACAGCTGCCTCAGAAGAATACTCCAGATCCGCTGGCCTGACACCATAAACAATACCGACCTCTGGCAAAGAACCTGCCAACGCCCTATAGAAGAGGATATCAGAAGAAGAAGATGGGGTAGGATAGGGCACACCCTGCGCAAGCCGCCAACCAACATCACCAGACAGGCACTCAAGTGGAACCCGCAAGGCAAGCGGAAAAGGGGCCGCCCAACGCGACGCGACCTTGAGGCAGACACAGAAAAGATGGGGTACAGCTGGACTCAATTAGAGAGAATGGCCCAGGACAGAGGACTCTGGAGATCTGTGGTTGGCGGCCCATACCCCAGCTGGGGTGACGGGCAATGATGATGTGGTTGGAGGCCCATACCCCAGCTGGGGTGACGGGCAATGATGATGTGGTTGGAGGCCCATACCCCAGCTGGGGTGACGGGCAATGATGATGTGGTTGGAGGCCCATACCCCAGCTGGGGTGACGGGCAATGATGATGATGATGATGATGAATAAGACCAGTGTTGATGTATAGCAGTTAAACATGGACAATGACAGAATCCATTGAAGCCCTGCTTAATACCTGGGAGAGAAAAGTGCTGCGGAAGATATATGGAGCTGTGCAAGACCTAGATGGCTGGAGGTCAAGGACAAACGAAGAACTGTACACCCTGTACAAGGATCAAACGGTGATAGCTGAAATAAAGAAGGGCAGACTGAGGTAAGCAGGCCACTTGGAAAGAATGACAGAAGGCAGAGCAGCCAGAACAGCACATCACCAGAGGCCAAGAGGAAAGAGGCTTAGGGGCAGACCAAGACAAAGATGGCTTGAAGCTGTAGAAACAGATTTGCAAAAGCTTGGTGTACGGGCTTGGCGAAGGAAAGCCAGGGATAGGCCCGAATGGAAGCAGGTGGTGAAGCAGGCCAAAGCCCTACATGGGCTGTAGTGCCACAGGGATGGATGGATGAAAGCAACAAGACTAGATCAAACTTGAATACAACAATCTCGCTCCTATCTATTGGAAAGAACTAGAAACTAGAATACCACAATCTCGCTCTATCTATTGGAAAGAACTAGAAACTTGAATACAACCATCTCGCTCCTATCTATTGGAAAGAACTAGAAACTAGAATACCACAATCTCGCTCTATCTATTGGAAAGAACTAGAAACTTGAATACCACAATCTCGCTCCTATCTATTGGAAAGAACTAGAAACTAGAATACAACAATCTCGCTCTATCTATTGGAAAGAACTAGAAACTAGAATACAACAATCTCGCTCTATCTATTGGAAAGAACTAGAAACTTGAATACAACACTCTCGCTCCTATCTATTGGAAAGAACTAGAAACTAGAATACAACAATCTCGCTCTATCTATTGGAAAGACCTAGAAACTAGAAATGCCCTATATGAGTTGCTATTGTTGGAGAGAGACCAAAACCGTAACACTAACTCACAACCATTTTCTTGGTGGTTAATCCGTTTGATGTCAATTTGTTACCGGGGGGGGGGGGAGCTTATCTTGCACTGGCCTAGATAACATGATCATTGATCCGAGAGTATCGATTACGCTGCCCGGTAATCAGTAATTTTAAAACGCGAGGAAATGATAACAAGGAAATAATCGAAACTAATGGAGCCGATACTTTAGCGTTTAGTATTCGACCATTAGTTTTTTTTAGAGGATGAAAACACGAATGAGATTTGATGTAAATATTATTTGTTTGGGGAAAATAATTTGTGTGACTTACAGTCAGTGTCAGTGTGAGTGTCAGTAGCCTATTACAGTAAGCACTGTTTGATACTAATTGTTGCGGTTAGGGAATTGTTGTGACTAATTGTCATTGTCGTATGGCAGCATGTGTCAGTGTCATTGCTACAGTTAAACACCTGTTTGATACCAATTCTTCACAAGTTGGGATGTGCAAGATTAGTTTTTATTTCTTTGCGTTAATGAAAATGTATTTTTTATGATGGTTACCTTCGTCAAATTCCTGGTGACGAAATCCCATTCATACGTCTCGTGACATTATTCTAATCAACAAGACAATAAACAATAAACAAAACTATTGGTAAACAAAACAAAAAAAAACAACAACATGTAACAATGTACGTTCATATTTATTCTATCAATACTCAAGATCACTAAGTCACATTACAAAAAAAAAAAAAAAAAAAACAACCTCAGATTCCAACAAGAATTCATTAGGTTCCAATGAAAGCCAACTGACAAGTTTAAGTTGAGAATGAATTATTAGTTCACTATTACTTACTTCCATATCCTTCAGTTTGTAGCGCAAGTTTTTTTTTTCAACAATTTCTCGGCAATTACAATCTGCTCTTTATGAAATGAAAAAAAATATTTTGTTTTCACGTTTTGCCTTAAATATATATTTTATTTTATTTTCAATTTTGTAAAAAATTGTAAAAACTGGCTCCACCAGTCCGACTCAGAAACATTTATCTACACGTCTCCCAGAGTTCTACTGACAACATGTTACCATTTTTTGTAGTAAGCTTATTTAAATTAAAAAAAAATTGGTTGGATTTTATTTGCTCGATCTAAGCATACAATAAATGTGTGTTATAGAGAGTTGCAACAACCAACAACTAGCGTTTGGTACATTAGATAAATACAAGTAAATATATGCATATGAGTGTGTGTGTCCTCCTATTCCCAATCTTACTGTCACATAATTACATAGAATTGTTACGTAATACAATTTTCCCTGCATTTTTTTTTTTGCGAAATTCAAAACTAATACTGATGTTGTATATTATAACCATAAAATTAGGTTTGTTTTAGAATGTTATACACAGAATGTTAGGTTTGACCAATAACAAGACATTTTTAACTTTGGCAATAATATTGTACTGTTTTGTACTGTTTAAGAATTTTTCTGGGGGGAGGGGGGGCGGTGAAAATTAGAAACGCCCTCAACCAGATACAACTTTTCATCAATAATGGCCAATGATTAAAAACCGGAAATGTAAGGTCAGCCATCTTGTCAAATCTTGTGGCATTAAATAATTTATTATACTAGGCCTATAATAGTTAGTTAATTCTTGAATATTTTTTTTTAATACAGAAATCACTGAACACATTTTGAAGCAAAAGCGTTGAGCAGGCAATAGAAGAATATCAAGGAGAACCTGGACTGAGGTTTTATTTCTAAATATCAACTAAGTAACAACAACACTCTGACCTCTGACCTTGTGTGAAGGGCGGGGGATGCAGCCTGGTTTGACCTTTGGTGCGCATCTGACGCCTGGACCACTTCTCGCCAGCAAGGAAGTCGAACGGTTCTTCCACAGCCTTGACGCCAAGCGCGCCAGACAATTCCAAGAAAGAGAGGCAGACGACCCGGCCAGGAAGGTCGAGGGCACCGAGTTTCGCACCGGAAGCTTCGGCGACTCCCTCAACGGTAGCGAGTGCTCCTCGTCGACGACGTCATCATCCAGTGACGCTCTCCACAGCCCGAAGTCGGAGAAAGGTGGTTTCAGCGGTGACGCGAACCGCGCGGGCAGCGACGTCAGCAGTTACAGTGGTGACGCAAGCAGTTTCGGTGACGTCAGCAGAATCGGTGACGATCAGTCTCAGGGTAGAATGTATCAAAGTGGACTTCCGCTTCCGCCTACTTCCGGTACATACGGGGTGGAGTCTGCAGGTGACGGCTATCTCCATTCGGGTAAGTTGTGGATAATGTCAATCATAGCTCTATGACTTACAATACTATGTGGATAATGTCAATCATAGCTGTATGACTTACAATACTATGTGGATAATGTCAATCATAGCTCTATGACTTACAATCCTATGTGGATAATGTCAATCATAGCTGTATGACTTACAATACTATGTGGATAATGTCAATCATAGCTGTATGACTTACAATACGATTGACGGTTTTCTAGCTTCTTCTTGTCAAATGTTCATGATATTAATGAGACAATATATTTTCTCTCCAACAGGAACTAACCCAGTCTATGTTCCATCCACGCGTGCCATGCTGCCAGTCCAATACATGGCCACGCCCACACCACAGACCACGCCCACTACTACCACCGCCTTGTGGACCACGCCCAACGACGTCACCGCCTACACACCCACCAACCCCATCCACGCCTTCCCTTTCAGCGCTCCCCCTGGCGCCGACGCAGGAGGCAGGAACGACTCTACGCCGGGCTACTGCACCACGCCCTTGGGGCGCCACTCCGGCCTGGGTGCCTACCCCACGTACATGGGGGCGGACCTCTCCCCGTGGAACACCTTCAACAACATGGCCCTGCAGCAAGGGTTTCGGCCAACCACTGGGCCTGGTAAGTACATCAGAACTATTTTCAAAACCAATTGTTGCCTTACCAATGTTCTATTCATCCACTTGGTTAACGGCTACTGATACCTACGATGGCATTGCCATATCATTTCCAAATGACTGATAGTTGCTGTATAATTCTTAAAGTTTTTGAAAACTCATTATCCAATGCCCCCCCCTCTGCCCCCCCCCCCCACACACACAATCTAATACTATGCCCAACCCTGCCTATAATTAATCTCTCATAAACGTAGCGTAGATAGATTTTGCAAAAAGTCACGTGATTCGACAACATCTTTGATCGGGATATGGCGGATGTATTTAAGTTCACCTATCACTGATGGGTTCCCGTCATTATTTAGAAACAAGTATAGGCGGCTGGAGTTTGTAATGGTCATACAATTCGGTAGTATGCCTTGGCTGCCAAAAAACTTGTGAACGTTGCCTACGCTTGCACTTTTGACCTTACATTCACCGCCCGATTTCCCTTATTCACACCCTAGACTTCAATGTTACATGTCCACTTCTGGCGTAAAGCCACCAATACATCTGAGGGAAATTAAACTAGTATAAGATAAGATAACATAACTTTATTGATCCAGATAAATGGAAAATTGACTTGATTACATAAATTCCGTCTTTCGGCATACTATGAAGTCACATTCCCTATCTCTTCCGTACATGCTAATACAATTCTGTTTTTATTAGAAAGAATGAGATTGTACTAGTATTTCTATAGAATCTGCTCCGCTTAAATTCATTATGATAGCCTCTGTGTAGAATATATATCACGCTTTAAAAAAAAGTATGAACAACCTTTTTATTTTATTTCCTATTTCTTCATTTTCCTGTCCCTAGCATCCTCGTGTTTACTTCGCCCCCCCCCCATTCGCGACCCCCTCGCTATCACCTCCCTTTGATATATTCCCGTTGTGGAGCCAAACAAACGCCTACTTGCCCATGTCCCGAGACATGCTTTGGTTGCCTAGCTACCACCCGTCACGAGTAAGCCAATAAATCTCTCTTTCCCCTCTACCTCTCCCCACCCCTCTCTCTCTCTGTCTCTCTTTCTCTCTCTCTCACTCTCTCTCTCTCTATCTCTCTCACTCTTTCTCTCTCTCTCTTTCTTTCTCTTTCTCCCTATCACCTCCTCTCTCTATCCTTCTGTTCTGTTTACTTATTTTAATAATACGCTGTTCAGTAACCTTTTTTTACGCTTGGTGGGGCGGGGTGAACAGAGTGACATAAAGTGTTGGTAGGCACAATATATAAGAATGGGTAGCCTATGGATATGTTAGGTCCAAGTGTCACTGATTGTATTCAAGAATTATGTTGACAATATTTAACGAACACTTCCATTTAGTTTGACTAAACTTATACTAAAGCATGCCCTATATAATATAATTAGATCTAACTAATATTACAATAAAACTAAAAAAAAAAAGTCTTGTGTATATGGGGATTGGTGGTGGATGGTTGGGATTTGGGGGAGTGGGGGGAGGAGCGAAAAAAATACAGCGACATGTCTTTTCACTTTTAAGGCACCGAGCTCGTTACAGCACTCCTCCGCCCCATCTCCGCCCCCCACCTTCGCCCCACCAACTGATTTCCTTACCCCGCCCAAGCAATAAAAAAAACTCAAATGATTCAATCATAGCATGACAAGAGATAAACATTCAACACCCCCTCCCCCTCACCCCCCCCCCCCCACACACAACCATGGTTTGAGTATTGAAGTCCAACCATACATTACAACCACAGTTTCAATACCGGCTCCGCCAGCCCCGTCAAATCAAATGTTTTATGCTTGTCATCGACTTACAAGAAACTCATATATTTTATAAATCAGTTCCCCTCGCAGTACTGATAGATTGAGGGCCGGAGGAGGAGGGAGGGGTGGGCCGTGGGGAGCTAGGCTGGGGGGGGGGTAGGGAGAGTTGAAGGAACTTGATTTTTTTTTAAAATTCATCAATTCAACTGTTGACAGACAAGGCGGTGTTATCAACTTAGGCATGTTTTATTTATTTCTCTTTTACTCCTTTCTATCTTTACTTATCCATGTTTTGTTTGGAAATCTCACTTCTCTCTTCTCTTTTCTCTTATCTTTTCTCTCTTCTCCTCTCTTTTATTTTTTCTCTTTTCTCTCTTCTTTCTTCTCTCTTCAGTCTTCTCCTTTCTTCTTTCTTCTCTCTTCAGTCTTCTCCTTTCTTCTTTCTTCTCTCTTCAGTCTTCTCCTTTCTTCTTTCTTCTCTTTTCTCTCCGCTCTTCTCCTCTTTTCTCTTCTCTCTTCTCTTTTCTCTCTTCTCTCAGTTTTTTCTGTCTTCTCTTTTATCTCCCCTCTCTTCTCTCTTCTCTCTTCCCTCTACCCTCTTCTGTCTTCTCTATTCTCTCTTCTCCAATCGTCTCTCTTCTCTTTTATTCGTCTTCGATCTTTTCCAATCAGTTTCTTTCAGCTAGTCTAAGTATTTTCACGTCTTCCATTCTCTCATTTCATTTATTCCTGGAACTTGTATAAACCAAATTATTTTGATGTTTGTGGAATGTTTGTGTTCTTCTCCATTTTCATGAACTATCGCGGTTTTGTAAAATAAAAGTTCAATAAATTATTACACCAGATTAAGGAAGACACGTATTCTGTGCATTGAAGAACGAAAACACTATTTGAATGTTCGAGCTTTATTTGAGGGTGTAAAGCAGGAGTTAAGGAGAAGATCTTGAGTGTTACAGAGAGAGAGAGATAAAGTGAGAGAGAGAGAGAGAGGGAAAGACAAAATAAACTTTGACAGAAAATGACATGCTAAGAAAAAACGTGCGATTTCATTTTTTTTTTATGTGGAGAGGTATAAGATGTACAGAAAGTGTGGATGTGTAAGAAAAAAGTAAAATCTAGTTAATGTAATTCCCCCCCCCCCCCTCCCTGAAACTATCAAGTCTCATTTCCGTCATTTGCTAACACGTACGAGGGTTCTCAAATGGTAGGCGTTGACACACAAGTAAACTGGTGAACTAATCACATTTTTTTACAGTCGTATCAGTTGCTTGTATGCCATGGTTATGGTAAACAGATATGACAAATGCGCTGATAGGACCAGTAAACTGATATAATCAGTGAACAGATAATGCCAGTAAACTGATAGGACCTGTAAACTGATAGGACCAGTAAACTGATAGCATCAGTGACCAGATAGGACCTGTAAACTGATAGCATCAGTGAACAGATAGGACCTGTAAACTGATAGCATCAGTGACCAGATAGGACCTGTAAACTGATAGCATCAGTGAACAGATAGGACCTGTAAACTGATAGCATCAGTGAACAGATAGGACCTGTAAACTGATAGCATCAGTGAACAGATAGGACCAGTGAACAGATTTCCAAAGTATTTATAAAGTAATGCGACAGTATCAAGCATTACCACAAAAATATAAAATCACCAATCAAGTTGCTATCACCCTCCCTCCGTCCCAGCTATCTTCTCCCGCCCCGCTCTTCCCTCCCTTCAGTCCCCCCTTCCCACCGCTTAATGAGTTATTACTATAAAAAAAAGCGTGACGCCTAACACCAGTTTTTAAACAAGAACAGAGAAGCAAGTTGTGAACAGGTGGTTTCCATGGGAACTCTCCCACAATGGTCATCCTGGGAACTAGAAGACTATATAGTCCATTAGGAGTATAACCAATTAGGTAACCCCAGAAAAGTTGAAAGTCTTGAGTCTTTTTTTTTTTTACAGAAATAGAAAATGGCGTCAAACAAAGTAGATTTACTTTTAATTGAGTAGAGTAGGATAATTGAGGAGTGAGTAGCGTTAGGACTTGGAGGGTAAGGGCAGGGAGGAATATCTGGAGGGGGATGTGGGTTTAACGAACGAAACAAGCACAGTTAAACACATGCATACAAACACACACATGTAATTATACCTTAAATAAAGGGAACAGACTATGACGGAGTGATAGAAAAATGTTGAAAAAAAAAAGAGTTTGTCAAATTAAGAGAAAATAAAAGACGCCGAGAAAAAGAATGAGTGAGTGAAAAAGTTTGGGAGAGAAAAGGGGAGAGAAGTTGAAGAAAGCGAGAGACGTTGACAAAGAGAGTGAGAGAGAGAGGGTAAGGATGGGAAAGAAATAGCGAGGAACCAAGAATATGTAGTGGTCATTTTCATGAGACTGTTTACTTCTTGTTTTATAATCTATCTAAACATATTTTAATATTGGTTTTATGTTTTAGTATGACTATTTATCTATGTATTATTCCTCTGTCTATTTATCTATGTATTATTCCTCTGTCTATTTATCTATGTATTATTCTATCTTTTTATCTATCTATGTATTGTTATATCTAACTTACTACCTATCGATCTATCTATCAGTCTGTCAGTTCTTCTGTCTGCCTGGTTGGCTGGCAATCTGTATTGCTGTTTTTTTTCAACTAATTTTTGCATCAGACTAAATGTCTGTCTATTTGTATTTCATCATCTCTGAAACAAATTGAGTTGTTGTTTTAAATCTTTATATTCTTTATTGCTAAATCTTTATATTCTTTATTGCTAAATCTTTATATTCTTTATTGTTAAATCTTTATATTCTTTATTGCTAAATCTTTATATTCTTTATTGTTAAATCTTTATATTCTTTATTGCTAAATCTTTATATTCTTTATTGCTAAATCTTTATATTGATAAAATATATGTACTTGTATTTGTATATCCCTCTATTCACACACACTAACAAACACACACATACATACATACACACATACATACGCACATACATACACAATCACACACACTCTGTAGACTATATTTCTATACTGCCACCCCCCCCTCCCGCAGACTGTATCCGACTACATCTTCTCTATTTGACCGCCTGCAGACCAACCAGGTCATCAGTCAAACTGACCGATGCAAAAACCCCGGGTATGCCACTTCAGTAGGCTGCAGCATTCCCTAGTCTAACACTTTCCTACTACTTAAAGGGTGTCCACTTTACGATCTGACCACTGGTCAGTTTTGAGGATATACAGCTTTCCCCCCAAATAAAAAATGTTTTTGGTTATATTGTGCTAAAGTCTCCAGCAGAGACTTAACGCTCTATCTGACTGCCATGGATATATATGGATAGATGGATATAGAGCACATCCATGTGGTGGTGGACACAGATAACATTTGTATTTTATTATAGCCGAGATAACACTGGAGATTAACTTCAGGAATAAATTTACTGCACTTTAGGTCTAGTGTAAACATATGCTCACCACATACATATACAAATAGATTTTAAAAAAAAACATACACACATACACACATATGACATATTATGATCGAGTAAACCTATATCCTTCTGCTTAATTCAGCAAATAATTCGAACATTCGTTCTATAAACTATGTCTGACGGTTTCGAGATCCCACAGAAGACTATGTAGCACCCAGAGCAAAAGTTTCAGCGATGCCCCCTTGCGTACTATAACTGCTTTGTTTTGTGCTATATTTAGACTATATTTGCCGGCCCTAGAAGTGTCGCCCCCGGGCAAATGCCCCCTCTGCCTCCCCAGCCCCCCCCCCCCCAATGTGAGGGCACTGCATGTTTTTTTTTAAACTTTTGAATACTATTGACCTCGTGAGTTCAAAACCTGAACTGTAATCTAAATCGAGTCAATTTGTTAATCTGGCGCTCACGTGAGTAGATTGTGTAGGAGAGAGACTGCCACGAATCGACTATGTGATGGATAGACTTTGTGATGGATAATGGATAGACTCTGTGATGGATAGACTCTGTGGTGGATAGACTCTTTGATGAATAGACTATGTCCATTATTCCATGACATTTCTTAGTAGAAACACCCCCGTCATTAAATTCAATTTTGAAGGTATCCCATACGTTTGACGATCAGCAGCCTACCTCCCAACTACGGACCCCTGCGTCACGTGTCAGACGAGAAGGGCCCTGCCTCAGCGGGAAACCCCATCCGTCGGCGAAAGAAAACGTTCAGTGGTCAGCTGGTCATCTAAGTCCGGCGTGAAGTCCTGGCGAGATTTATGAATAAAATATCTCCCCCTCTACTCCACGACCTAAGAGAAGTGTAAGGAGTATCTTTAACAAAGAGTGCACTTCTAACTTAAGTGCACTCAAGCACTGTGCATCGTGAGAACACTCTGCCAAGCAGGTGTTGTATGACATGTGAGAAATGTAGGTACTTCATACTTATTAAATAGCGTCATGTGATATGCCTGCAGTATGAACTATCTAGCTGTAGGATATAGTCAATTTATATGCCTGCGTATGACCTATCTAGCTGTATGATATAGTAAATTGATATGCCTGCAGTATGAACCATCTAGCTGTAGGATATAGTCAATTGATATTACCTGCAGTATGACCTATCTAGCTGTAGGATATAGTCAATTGTTATGCCTGCAGTATGAACAATCTAGCTGTAAGATATAGTCAATTGATATGCCTGCAGTATGACCTATCTAGCTGTAGGATATAGTCAATTTATATGCCTGCGTATGACCTATCTAGCTGTATGATATAGTAAATTGATATGCCTGCAGTATGACCTATCTATTTGTAGGATATAGGTCATTAACTAATGGATAGCGAAACCACACGTTCATGAATTAAGAGCTATCCATCTAGTTTAGTCTAAGAGCTATCCACCTAGTTTAGTCTATACTGTCTGCGATGCTGCATTTCAATTATCATGCCCGATATGTTCACTAGTTTATTATCATTTAATAATATATCCAGATTTTTTCAAAACATTGATACAATCATTCAAACAACTGACGATTGCAAATCACTTTTGTAGCCTGAAACTCCTGACATCAGTTCTAAAAATAAACATTATTCAAATTGTGATGTCCAACTTGCAGTAATGAATAAGTCAAAAACAAACTACAATATGTAATCTACTACATTGTATCACCAACTGGACCGTATTGACCCGAAGGCCAGACAAAAGCTATATTGATCTTATATAAGATAAGATAAGATAAGATAAGATAAGATTTCTTTATTGATCCAAACATATGGAAATTTGTCTTGATTACAGATGTTTTGTCCTTCAGCATATTTTAAACAAAATAAAATAATTATTTGTAATTTATATACAAGCACAGAAATATACTTATAAAAATAGACAATCGCACACACAATCACACAATTAATTATCATGCAAGAAAAAGTTCATTAGTAGTCAGCTATTGTTGACTGAAATCTTGACGATAGGCCTATATTTCTTGTTGCGTATGGTAGATAGTTTGGCCGGAGGCTGACGCTCAATAATTCTTCGTCTGGTGTGCATATTCTTCTTGTGTTGTAATGTAGTTGGTTCTATCGCAAAATATTTCTAGAAGCATATCATTGTATTGTGTTGCCAGCACAAATTCCCAATCACGTGAACTAACCTCAAGTTATCATTGGGTGAACTCAGGGGCCACCATACATGGTGGAAATATCCTGGTTTTTTTAAATATTTTTTTTAGCTTGGATTTGAACCCCCGTATTTTCAAAATGGCAATTCTAACACATTACAGTTCGAGGTTAGTTCACACAGAGACATAAAAACACACACACAAACACACACACACACACACAAACACACAAACACGCACACACAAACACACACACACAAACACACACACACAAACACACACACACAAACACACACACACACAAACACACACACACAAACTCACACACACACAAACACACACACAAACACACACACACAAACACACACACACACAAATGCACACACACACAAACACAAACACACAAACACATACATACACACACAAACACGCACACACAACACACACACAAACTCACACACACACAAACACACACACAAACTCACACACACACACACAAACACACATAAACGCACACAGACACACAAACAAACTCAAACAAACGCACACAGACACAAACACACACAAACTCACACACAAACACACTCACACACACAAACACACACATACATTTTAGGACTTAAAGCTTTCCTAAAATGTTTTCAGCAAGTAAACTCTTAAAAATTATAATTTAGACTCATTCTTAAAGAATATAACGTCACAAGTTCAAGGTCACAAAACGATTCACCGAGGCCGTCCTCGGAGGTTAATTAAAAGGGGAGGGGGAGGATAGATGCAAAGACGTGAGGGATTAGACAGCTGAGAAAGGGAGGGGGAGGGGAGAGCAGATGATTGTTTTGAAAGAAATCAGTCCATTGTTTTTACTGCTCGTCTGCAAGTGTCTACACAGTGTGAGTCAAATGTAGACCAACACAACCAGACACACGTCCCTTCCTTAATTCAGCAGTGGATGCTGAACAAGTGGGAGGGGCTAGTGTCAGCACGAGACAGCGGGGTGGAGGGAGGGAGGGGGTGGAGGGGGTGCAATATACACAGGAGGGTGGGGAGATGGTGGGGGTGGGGAGATGGTGGGGGGGGGGAATCTTTACAAGTTAACACAACAGACGCGCCAGATTTATGGAAGGAAATGACCTACTAATTACCGGAAATGACCTATATGTTACCCTTACCTACTTAGCAACGTCGGTGCCCACAAAGAGACTAGTCAGGGGTTAGAACTAAGAGGCAACACAAGATGTAAGAATATAAAAAAAAATATTTGAAAAATTTTAGCTAGAGAAACTTTCAAAACAAAGATTCAAGATTTAATTAAAAGAAAAATAAATATTTTGGTCAGTCTGTCCTTCGCTGTGTTCACTTTTGTAAACGCAATTTTGTCACACACAAGAAATGCAATACAATACTTTTTTGTTGTTCTTGCTAAGACTTTAAAAGCTAGGGTACGCGTGTGACCAGGGGTACATAAATGACCACCACTGAGGAGTAGATCACCCTTTAGGGCGTAGGCAAAACAATACACGGGTAATGGTGCAAAAGAAAACAATTACGTTTTTTTTAAGTTATTGAATAAAAGTTGTCCTTTAATAATAGTTGTCCTTTAATAAAAGTTGTCCTTTAATAAAAGTTGTCATTTGATAAAAGTTGTCCTTTAATAAAAGTTGTCCTTTAATAAAAGTTGTCCTTTAACTTTAATAAAAGCTGTTCTTTAATAAAAAAAATGTCTTTTAATAAAAGCTGTTCTTTAATAAAAGCTATTCTTTAAAATAAAAGTTGACCTTTAATAAAAAGATGTCCTTTAATAAAAAGTTGTTCTTTAATAAAAGCTGTTCTTTAATAAAAGCTGTTCTATAATAAAAAGTTGTCCTTTAATAAAAAGTTGTCCTTTAATAAAAAGTTGTCCTTTAATAAAAAGCTGTTCTTAAATAAAAGTTGTTCTATAGTAAAAAGTTGTCCTTTAATAAAAGCTGTTCTTTAATAAAAAAAAAAGCTATTCTTAAATAAAAAGCTGTAATTTAATAAAAGCTGTTCTTTAATAAAAAGCTGTTCTTTAATTTTAAAAAATGTGGATAATAGTTTAATTATAAGCTATTTGTGAATGTGTAACTAAACTAAAAAGCCTTGAATTGTTAAATGGTTTATTCCATTGATTTATAATTGCTTTTCTCGTGTATTAAGAAAATAATTTCAGGTAGGCTATTAGTCATTTAGTACGGAGAACCGGAAAAGTTGGAAAAGCACAAATCGATGCACAGTCCCACACAAAGTGTCGCTAATGTGATTCTATAAGAAGGTTGTGTAGAAAATAGTATAGACTATAATAAGATGGACCGCATGCTCTATTTTTAGAGCTTAAATGTACTTTTCTTTTCTGTGCGCAACCAATAAGGCTGTCTTAAATTACTTCTACGCTCCTCGTTGTTTCTTAAATGTTTTCGCTTTATACAACTTTCGATTTTATTTTTTTATTGAGAAAATCGAAGCGATTCAATAAAACGGAAGTGCAAAGGAAACAACGAATCGGAAATTCCGAAAATCAGTGTTTCGCGTCATCATATAGCAGAAAGCAAGCTACAGCAAGCGGTCCATGTATATTACAGTCTATGAAAATACCAAAGCAGGCGGTCCATGTATATTATAGTCTATGAAAATACTAAAACAGGTGGTCCATGTATATTATAGTCTATGGTAAATACCGATTAAATGATCACAGTTTCCGCCATTTTTTTGTATTTACGTTGACTCTTAGAGTTGAACAACAGTGTATATTTGAGAACCCTTGTGTTAAACTGTCAACTGGCCTGGTTCGCTGACAACATTAGGTGCAGCAAAAGTTTTCTGTTTTATTGTATCGTGTCAAACTTCCCCCCGTCCCCCATTCTCCCAATTAAATGTTATCACATGGCTGTGAAATCAGGCGTTTTTTTTTTTTTTTTTTTTTTTTTGGGGGGGGGGGGTGCCACCAAGCTATTTTCCATGCCATGCACCTTAGAACTGACCATTCGCTGACCATTCACTGACCACTTACTGATGTCATCTGCACGTCCAGCTAATAGACCAGGTAATAAAATGTTATTGCCCGGCTATCGCGCGGTCGTAGAGCTCACAGGTCAAAGGTCATTAAGACCAGCGCTCTGTCTTGCTGTTTATTGTCACGTGTCTGCCACAAGTAATGAGGGAGGGAGTGAGAGGGAGGGGGAAAATGAGAGGGAGGGAGTGAGAGGGAGGGGGAAGGTGAGAGCGAGGGGGAAGGTGAGAGGAAGGTGTGAGCGAGTGAGAGGGTGGGGGAAGGAGATATTATTTTTACGGTCAACTCATTCAGTTTAACGAAATACTTCAAGACATTTTCCTTATCGATGCAATTTTAGTTTCGTGGTACAACAACAGAGTGTTGCATTACCTATAAGAAGATGTTGCCTAAAGTCATATTTCTTTTACTTTCGATTCGTATTGAATGGAAAACGTTGTATAAAGATCAAATGTTTTTTGCAGTTATCTCGACATAGCGTTTGAATAGCCACTGCAAAGGGGTTTGTGTTCAAATCCGATATGGCTGGAAATTGTTCCCTTGCATCGCCGATTCCAGTTAATATTCTGATTCGACATGCGTAGATTTCTTAAATTAAATAAGCTTACACTTAAAGAAAGCAAAGAAATTTCTGAATTTAAGAAACGATAATATTTTTTTCAATCTTTTTTGTTTGTCATTCCTTTTTCAGCCCTTCCTTTAGGCATCCAGAGACAAAGGGTTTGACCCAGTTTCTGTTTGACGTCATTATTGTGTTTACCTACGAGTGGGAGGCTGTGAATCTCAATTTGTGTGTCAGTGCATGTGTTTGTGTGTGTGTCATTGTATGTCGGTGTGCCAGATTGTCACAGAGTTAATTAAATGTGAAACTATTAGAAGACGCTGGACTCACTGGCGCCATCTTATTATGGTTAAATTAATTACTCTGTCTGGCTTTTACAAGGCAAACTACGCACACGTCGAGCCACAAACATTCATTTTACCCACACATACACCCACAAACCCGGCCACACATACACACACGTTCACCCCCACACACACACCCACATATAACCACACACCAACCACATACATTAGTTTTCACCCACACACATTCACACACCCAACCACACACATACATGTTCATCCTCACACATTCACACACCCAGCCACACACATACATGTTCAGCCACACACATACATGTTCATCCACACACATTCACACACCCAGCCACACACATACATGTTCATCCACACACATTCACACACCCAGCCACACACATACATGTTCAGCCACACACATACATGTTCATCCACACACATTCACACACCCAACCACACACGTACATGTTCATCCGCACACATTCACACACCCAGCCACACACATACATATTCATCCACACACATTCACGCACCCAGCCACACACATACATATTCACCCACACACATTCACACACCCAGCCACACACATGAATGTTCAACCACACACACATCCACACACCCAGCCACACACATACATGTTCACCCACACACATTCACACACCCAGCCACACACATACGTGTTCACCTACACACATTCACACACCCAGCCACACACATACATGTTCACCCACACACTTTCACACACCCAGCCACACACATACATGTTCACCCACACACATTCACGCACCCAGCCACACACATACATGTTCACCCACACACATTCACACACCCAACCACACACATACATGTTCATCCACACACATATCCACACACCATTCACACACATACATCTTTACCCACACACAGCCACACACAACCACCAAATAGGAATTGAATGAAAACGAAGCTATTCTGGACTCCCCCCCCCCCCCCCCCCCCCCCCCACCGCCTCACAGTGGCGTATCCAGGTTTTGACGCTAGGGGGAGCGATCTTTTAGGAAAAATGCCCCGCTTTTACCAATTTTTTCACATTAATAGAATAACTAAGAATTTGTACGTATCAAGTGTTATAAGAAAACCACGTGCCTCAGGATACATACACTGTATAATATGGCAGTTTTTATTTAACCACTCACGGTTCTTTTTCTCGCAGCTAATAGTGATGGGAATTTCTGCAAAATCTACTGCTCATTTTCGGGATGAACATTTGGTATCGAAAAGTTTTTATAGAATCAACGCAAATGCTCTAGAGCAGGGGTCGGCATCTTAAGGCAAGTTTGCAAGACTTGGCACGCAGAAAGATTTTCAGTGGCACGCGAAAGACCTCCAAGAATATTGTTGAATGCAAGTGAAAACAACGTATGTCAGCATAATTAATGGGTGCTGCATGGCGAACTACAGTGGAATCACACTGGACGTCGACTGTTTTAGTTCAGGAATGTTTGTATACAAAGCTCCCATCATTGGACTTGCAATCTGTGACTGATTCTATTGTTAATTGTTAAGATAGTCAATTGTATAGTTTCTCAAGTTTCTTCTAGAAGTAAGTCATACGGAGTATAGGTAAAGTCTTAGATAGATTCTTTTCTTGTCTGGAAGCAATTAAGATGTATCTTAATGGAAAAAAAAATTCCATTGTTGAATGAGGAGAACTGACTTTTGAAGTCATGTTTCTGTATGACTTGGCGACACGTTTTGTTGAGTTAAACTTCCATTTACAAGACAAAAGCACTTGAAGTGTTGGGGAACTGGAATAGATTTGCATTGAAACTGGGCATATCTTTCCGTGAAAACAATTTCAAAACATTTAACTCTTTCCCTAATTTAAAGCAAATTAAGATAGATGAGTATTTTCAGAAGTACACAAGTAAGATCTATATTAAAACAATAAACTCGTTTGGTATCACTAGCATGAAATTCGGAGAATTTAAGGAAGGGAGATAATGAACCCGTTTTCTTTACAATTATATTTCTAATATGTTTCCTTTTTTGTTTCCTTTAAAAAAAAATAATGGCTTACAATTTATAACTTAAAATGATCAAATTACACAAGAGAATTGAAAATTGTATAAATATTCTATGACTAAAGAATGTACAAGTACATTTTAAAGCATTAAAATAGCTTTTTAGTTTTTATGATTATTCCGTATCTCTTCCTTTAAATTGTAATTGGAAAGACGTTACTCTTATGATTAAAATAATATGTTAGAGTAAATCTCAGTTATTCTGAGATCAAATATTAAAGACTTTATATCTATTGCTAGAATAATTTCTTGACAACAAAATTCAAATGTTGATAACCATTAGATAATGTGCAAGTTAAGTAATGAAATTGTGTATTAGCTATGAATGAATTGTTTTTTAAAAAGTTGATAATAACAAACAGGTTAATTTTTAATTAAATATAAAACGCTTTAATGATTTTCTCTATTAGGGCCTACGCTCCTTTTCTTTTGGTCTTGGTCTTGCTACGGCACTAAATAAATTTTCTTATAAAAATAATATAGTTGATCAGTTTGACTTTCACGCTGTTGGCAGGCTGAATGATTCAAAATTATTGTAATAAATTAAATTGTTGAAATACAATTTAAAGAAAAAAATTAGAAACAGCATAAATTGTGCTTCGTGTTTTTCCCGAAAAGGCCCTTTTTTCGAAAATGGTCGTAAGGGGAGCGGACGCTCCCTCAGCTCCCCCCCTTGGCCACGCTACTGCTGCCTCATCCCCCATTGCAGCCAAACCCACGTCCCTACCCCCCCCCCCACACACACACACAATGAAGACATAAACCACAAGAGCTTATAGATATTAAAACAAACATTTGTCCAGAACATTCCAGAAAGTTTTTGCAAAAGGACATCCTTCTATTCAGACGCAGTGTAGTTTTTTTCTTTGTTTCTTAAATGAAACCAAAATATTGTCTTAGTGGTCCATGTAACGTCTACATCCACCGAGTGTGTGTGGGACCATATGATTGGCTGGAATGTCGGCCATCAGCCAATGGCGAACGCGCTCTGGCTTCAGATGGAAGACCCGCCGTCTGCCGGTAAGTTTACCTTGTGCGACTCTAGCAACAGACCTGGGTGCCGTTATGGCGGTGACGTCTGCTCTCCGTGTTTTCTTACAAGCAGACATTCGTAATGAATGTTTCCCCGAGACCCTTCTCGGCTGCCCCACCTTCCCGCCCCCACCTTTTTGCAGAAATTATGTGATAATATTTTCATTGACCTCCTCGGGCGTGTTTCGTTGATCAAACCACTAAGCATTGCTATAGTTAGCAGAACTAACTCACTGATCTATATTATCTCGACATTACTACAAACATTTATCTTTATTTCTTTTTCTATATGTATCTATGTGTCTGTCTATATATATATCTGTTTATCTGTCTGTCTAGCTATCTATATATCCGTCTATCTAAATGTATGTCTTATATTACGTGTATATGTAATATGCATGAATGGTTTAAATCTAACTATTTATGTATTTATCTTTTTCTCCCCTTGTCAATTTTCCGTTGCACTCTTATCTGTTCTCCAACTACGTCATAATATCAACTACGTCATAATGTCAACTACGTCATAATATCAACTACGTCATAATATCAACTACGTCATAATATCAACTACGTCATAATATCAACTACGTCATAATATCAACTACGTCATAATATCTTCTTCCAGTACTTATCATTCCTTTGTGTGTCTGTGTGTCGAGACACATCCTATGTCTGAAACAACAAACTCGACACCATTCCTCCGTGCTCACAACTCAAGGTCACGAAGGTCAAAATCAAAACCTGCAGGATGGATA
Source organism: Anisus vortex (assembly GCA_949126835.1). NCBI lineage: Eukaryota > Metazoa > Mollusca > Gastropoda > Planorbidae > Anisus > Anisus vortex. The sequence continues at coordinate 35,916,910 of OX421505.1, read as the reverse complement.
CAACAGTTACATCATTAACTGTCACAGTGTACTGTGAGATGCGTACTATAACACTGAGACGCTTACATGATGATGTGTACTGTGAGATGCGTACTATAACACTGAGACGCTTACATGATGATGTGTACTGTGAGATGCGTATTATAACACTGAGACGCTTACATGATGATGTGTACTGTGAGATGCGTATTATAACACTGAGACGCTTACATGATGATGTGTACTGTGAGGTGCGTATTATAACACTGAGACGCTTACATGATGATGTGTACTGTGAGGTGCGTACTATAACACTGAGACGCTTACATGGTGATGTGTACTGTGAGGTGCGTATTATAACACTGAGACGCTTACATGATGATGTGTACTGTGAGGTGCGTATTATAACACTGAGACGCTTACATGATGATGTGTACTGTGAGATGCGTATTATAACACTGAGACGCTTACATGATGATGTGTACTGTGAGGTGCGTATTATAACACTGAGACGCTTACATAATGATGTGAACTGTGAGATGCGTATTATAACACTGAGACGCTTACATGATGATGTGTACAGTGAGATGCGTATTATAACACTGAGACGCTTACATAATGATGTGTACTGTGAGATGCGTACTATAACACTGAGACGCTTACATGATGATGTGTACTGTGAGATGCGTATTATAACACTGAGACGCTTACATGATGATGTGTACTGTGAGGTGCGTATTATAACACTGAGACGCTTACATGATGATGTGTACTGTGAGATGCGTATTATAACACTGAGACGCTTACATGATGATGTGTACAGTGAGATGCGTATTATAACACTGAGACGCTTACATGATGATGTGTACTGTGAGATGCGTACTATAACACTGAGACGTTTACAAGATGATGTGTACTGTGAGATGCGTACTATAACACTGAGACGCTTACATGATGATGTGTACTGTGAGATGCGTATTATAACACTGAGACGCTTACATGATGATGTGTACTGTGAGGTGCGTATTATAACACTGAGACGCTTACATGATGATGTGTACTGTGAGATGCGTATAATAACACTGAGACGCTTACATGATGATGTGTACAGTGAGATGCGTATTATAACACTGAGACGCTTACATGATGATGTGTACTGTGAGATGCGTACTATAACACTGAGACGCTTACATGATGATGTGTACTGTGAGATGCGTATTATAACACTGAGACGCTTACATGGTGATGTGTACTGTGAGGTGCGTATTATTACACTGAGACACTTACATGATGATGTGTACTGTGAGATGCGTATTATAACACTGAGACGCTTACATGATGATGTGTACAGTGAGGTGCGTATTATAACACTGAGACGCTTTCATGATGATGTGTACAGTGAGATGCGTATTATAACACTGAGACGCTTACATGATGATGTGTACTGTGAGATGCGTACTATAACACTGAGACGCTTACATGATGATGTGTACTGTGAGATGCGTATTATAACACTGAGACGCTTACATGATGATGTGTACTGTGAGGTGCGTATTATAACACTGAGACGCTTACATGATGATGTGTACTGTGAGATGCGTATTATAACACTGAGACGGTTACATGATGATGTGTACAGTGAGATGCGTATTATAACACTGAGACGCTTACATGATGATGTGTACAGTGAGATGCGTACTATAACACTGAGACGCTTACATCATGATGTGTACAGTGAGATGCGTACTATAACACTGAGACGCTTACATGATGATGTGTACAGTGAGATGCGTATTATAACACTGAGACGCTTACATGATGATGTGTACTGTGAGGTGCGTATTATAACACTGAGACGCTTACATGATGATGTGTACAGTGAGATGCGTACTATAACACTGAGACGCTTACATGATGATGTGTACAGTGAGTTGCGTATTATAACACTGAGACGCTTACATGATGATGTGTACAGTGAGATGCGTATTATAACACTGAGACGCTTACATGATGATGTGTACTGTGAGGTGCGTATTATAACACTGAGACGCTTACATGATGATGTGTACAGTGAGATGCGTACTATAACACTGAGACGCTTACATGATGATGTGTACAGTGAGATGCGTATTATAACACTGAGACGCTTACATGATGATGTGTACTGTGAGGTGCGTATTATAACACTGAGACGCTTACATCAGGATGTGTACAGTGAGATGCGTACTATAACACTGAGACGCTTACATAATGATGTGTACAGTGAGATGCGTACTATAACACTAAGACGCTTACATCATGATGCGTACAGTGAGGTGCGTATTATAACACTGAGACGCTTACATGATGATGTGTACACTGAGATGCGTACTATAACACTGAGACGCTTACATGATGATGTGTACAGTGAGATGCGTATTATAACACTGAGACGCTTACATGATGATGTGTACTGTGAGGTGCGTATTATAACACTGAGACGCTTACATGATGATGTGTACAGTGAGATGCGTACTATAACACTGAGACGCTTACATGATGATGTGTACAGTGAGATGCGTATTATAACACTGAGACGCTTACATGATGATGTGTACTGTGAGGTGCGTATTATAACACTGAGACGCTTACATCAGGATGTGTACAGTGAGATGCGTACTATAACACTGAGACGCTTACATAATGATGTGTACAGTGAGATGCGTACTATAACACTAAGACGCTTACATCATGATGCGTACAGTGAGATGCGTACATCCTTTAACGTGTAAACATATTTACCATTATTCTAAACCAAACTATGAACACCCACAAAAGAACAAAATTGTCGCGCAAATTAAACGTGACAAAAACTTACATTTCATTTATTTCAATTTACTGCAAGCCATTCTAATAATGCAATGAATAATTAGAGATTATATACTGGAATATTTCGTCGTGTTTCGTTATTTAGCAAGTTCTATTATGTATGTTGAACATTTCTGATTGAGTATTTTTTCTTTACGAGAAAGAAAAGAAGATTAAGTATGGTATGTTCTATACTAAGTAGGTTGTTTCCCTTTTCAGTTTCATTGTCTTCTCTGTGAGATGCTATTGGGAATACCCGATAGTGGGAATACCCGGTAGTGGGAATACCCGGTAGTGGGAATACCCGGTAGTGGGAATACCCGATAGTGGGAATACCTGATAGTGGGAATACCCGGTAGTGGGAATACCCGATAGTGGGAATTCCCGGTAGTGGGAATACCCGGTAGTGGGAATACCCGGTAGTGGGAATACCCGGTAGTGGGAATACCCGATAGTGGGAATACCCGATAGTGGGAATACCCGATAGTGGGAATACCCGGTAGTGGGAATACCCGGTAGTGGGAATACCCGATAGTGGGAATACCCGATAGTGGGAATACCCGATAGTGGGAATACCCGGTAGTGGGAATACCCGGTAGTGGGAATACCCGGTTGACAACAAAACTTGCTGGAGACTTGTACTGCCCTCGAGTATGGGCCCACATAACGAGATGGTAGAATCTCGTCGACCTACTCTAATGAGGGCAATTAACTAATTAAACCTCTTCATCAAAGGGGCGAGCCTGTGATGGAGGGCTGTCTTCACCTGTTGCACGGCTTGGAAACTCGCAGGGGCAGTTAAAAACACTCGATGTAAGGCGCGCAGTGCGCCAAAGTTACGTGTAGGCTTTAAAATTATGAATGTTAACCCGTCAAGGTGTCAAGCTTGGATTACGGCCAGACA